>WOGZ01000064.1:125144-137289 GCA_009733775.1 Alectoria sarmentosa
GGGGGGGGGGGGGGGGGGGGGGGGGAGGGGAGGGCGTGAGTGCTTGCATGGTCGATGCGGGTCTTTCTGTCTTGCATATCCTTTAGTGGAACATGTGTAATGGTATTGCAGAGGAGAAGAGCAATCCCAATCATGGTTGGCTTTCAGAGGTGATGGCCCATTTGGTTCGAATCTGTCTCGAGCAAAGAGGCATCCAGGTTCACACATTAACGGTGTTAGTCTTTTCTTCTTTTTTCTTTAGCTCGTTCAAAAGGCATTCCTGTTCAACGTAATCCCTGAGGTCTCTTTGTCCCAAAATACGTGGATTTGCTAGACATTCAAGGGCTGTGGATGCTTAGTCTCTCGTCTTCAAACCAGGATCTTATTTTAACTTTTATTTGGACATTGCCTTTGTCTACCCGGTTTTTCAGGTTTATACGTGATGTCTCGACGAACAAATCAAAGTCTCGTAGGTGGGTAGACGAACCGTCAAAGGCAGCAGGAAGGAAGATTGACCATACCTTGAGTAGACAGCAGCGAGTGTTGGTGGGAAAAAGGCCAGGGAGAAGGGGGCAGGAGAAGAGGGAATTTTGGTCGCAGGGGCAGAAAATTGATATACCCCTCTTGCGAACCACCACATCTACACAGCGACGGATCCTGAAAGAAAACACTCTATCGCGCAATCGTGATCTGAAGGATATTCTACAGGTCAATAACAGTACTGTGAACACTTAATACTGAGTCGCAGGTTTATCCTTGTCAAGTCAAGTATTGGGAAGTGCAAGGGGTGTTGGAAGTGCTGTCCGCGGATTCCTGTCCCAGCGAAGAGCAGGGCACCAATTTGATGAATGTTGGCAGCATCAATTAGAACAAGAATGAACATGGCGGCGGAAAGACGGTACTAGGATTGGTAGAGAGGGAGGAAATGAAGGAAGAAATGAAGGAGGCGTAGGAGTGTGAGGTTTTGACTTGTGATTGTGATACAAGGCCAGAAACAAGGTTGGTGGCTGCCACGTTTTTCTCCATTAGAGTACTTTACATGGGTATCTTATCGGCTCTGACCATACTCTACTCTACTTAGTTCTACTTGGCAAATACCTTACTTAAGTACCTTAAGGTAAGTACTTAGGTACTTAGCAATGCGATTATAGCGCGCCTACCAATCTGCGGCACGGTCAGTGGTCACCGACTCACCCCATGTCCTGGTCCTATGATGATACTTCTTACTAGCTACTTTCCTTAAGCATTGCCAATTGGCAGGCGGTCAGCAACTTCCTTCATTCGTTGCTCTTCTAAAATATCTTAATTAACAGCGCCAACAAGATTTCACCTTTATATTCTTCTTGAATTCTTCACAGTAGCCGCCGAAGATCACTCCCACAGTCCAAGGCTGGTCATGATGCACTTGCTCTTTTAGCCTAGATTCACCATTTCTTTCATATCCTCTGCAACTTGTCATGGCTGCATCCAAGAAGCGGTCAATCTCGGACATGCAGCACCTCAACTCCAACTCTTCATCTCTCAACCAAGACGATGATGAAACATATCGTCTCATGGTCCTTCGATTCGATCAGACCGAAGACGAGGTAGACCAGAATTTCCTACAGACCGCCCTCGACCTGGGCATCAACATCCCACAAGAACCCAAGACCACTCTCGACCTCATCACCAGCAATGTCGCTACTCTCAACCTCAATCCCACCCTCCCAGAACCAGATCAGCTATCCCCCTCCCCTGCTTCAGAATCCGCACATACTGCATCGGATAGCTCCATCGAACACATGAGAAATGGAAAGACTCCCTCCCTCACCGCCACATCCATTACCTCTGCTTCCATTAGCTCCGCATCCTCCTACAAGTCCAACTACGTCAAGGTTAGGAAAGGCTTCCGTCGGATATCAAGACTACACCGGCGGAAGTCAATGGCTGTACCGGTCCCAGCAGTCCCACTTCGCACCTCATCTATGCTTCACCTTTCAAGACCGGGCTTAGAGCCTCGTGCGACAACGGCAGACCAAATTCCTACAATCTCCGATTCCCAGCCTCATGCGATAACGACGAATCAGATACGGACCCTATCAATACCCCGCAAACAGGTCTCGTCTGCTGCATATAACGCCCCGCCTCCATCGTCACCGCCTGTGCCCGTGTCGCCGCCTCTTCGTTCCCCGGAGGAAGAAACAGTTGAGATGCTCTCCGCACGGCGACGCAGTATCTCCAATCCGGCCCTCAAGAAGCTTCGGACTACTCAACTACAAGAACAACTGCGCTTCATCAGCTTTGAGGCATCCCAGCACCGCCTCATGCGCACCAAGCAGCTGCAACACAAACGAGATGCCCTCTCCCAGTATCAAGAACAGGAAAGGGATACTCACGCCCGCCACACCGAGGCTCTTTCATCCCTCGAAACCCGACACCTGACCGCGGAAGTTGATCTTCAAAGGACCCTGCAGCTGGAACGCCAAGCCTGCGACACTCGTCTGAAACACATGCAGGCGTACTGCAATCCACGCTCAACGGTAGCAGGCATGCCATCACGGGTGGTCACGAAATCCGACTACCGCCAGCTAGAACAACAATATCACATGCGCAACGGCATGGACAACCTTCACGCTTCTCGCATCAACGTCCTACGAGAAAAGCAAGGGAAGCAACAGGAGCGGATCGTGGCAAAGCAAGAAACCGAGCTCGAAGCCCTCGAGTCATCCTTTGAGCGGCAGAATGAAGAGCTGGAGGCAAAGTTTCGCGAAGAGGAGATACAGCTGCAGCAAGAGTTCGCCGAGCGCAAGAAAAGACTTGTCAGACGATGGGCACTGGCTGAGGCGATTGAGAGACGGAAACTAGAGCAAGCAACGGGTGAGACCTTCGAGCCTTTGCCTTCTATCACTTGGTCCAGCGACGAGGGTGGGAGAGGAAAGGAGAAAGAAAGAGCATTGGAGGGACCAGGAAAGGATATGAACTTGGCGTATGACGCTATGAACATGATCTGATTTTTAGTCGCATCTTTGATTCTTTTGAGCGAGCATCCAGCAAGCATAATACGGCGTTTTATATCCTGTGGATTTTCGGCACAAATACCTATATAATTTTATTGTGAGCTTTCCATCATGGAGCATCTTTCCCTGCTGAACTTCACCAAGCGGCACGCCTTTGGGCTGGCACCATACCTCCGCCTCCAGCTGAAATCAATGCAGCTGATTCGGGAAACACTGTCGTGTCCGCTCGGCTCTGACGTCGAGAGGTTGAGAGCTTGCCGCGCAGACCGACGGGGGGTATTCGCATTCTACGATCTCTAGTTCTCTATTCTTGTGCAGTTGAGAGAAGGAGGGGGAAGTCTGATGAGAAACAGTTATGTTTGCGATTTGACTACTCAGGCTTGAAGCTCCTTGGAAAACCGACCGGGCTTATTGCGCTTCGAATCCAAATGTTGATGGGAGAAATGGAGGGAGCACCAACAGCATTTCATTCTGCTGACCATATGGACATCGTAGCTTGGCTGCGTACCTTAGATTGGTAATGGCACGTCGCTAGTCGAACACTGACTAGCGCCTTGAGGACAGTCAAGCAACACTTCTTTCTTTTTGCATTCCTTATGCGCGTCTAGACTCAAAAGTTCGCTCCTCGTATTTGGATCAATTATCGATATGACTTGGGCTGATTGTTTCTCCGTTCATGTTGCCATGACACTGGTAATTGAGACTTGTAGGCAGGATTCGATCCCAGCTCTCCAATTATATTCCAAACACAATTCGGTCTGCCGAGTACAAGTCTTACACTAGCAGTCAGCAACCAGGCACAATCTAAGCCAATTACAAATTGATTTTGGTTTGAACTTTTCAACGAGGGCAATCTCTTTACCCGAAGAAGATGCAGGCTCTATTCTTCAAAAGCTGGAAGTCCACCGAGGGGTTTCATCAGGTACCTCCATCTCCCTTCGCGATGCGTTCCGCAGTGCAGTCCATATTTTTTGAGTCAGGTAGCACATGTGCCCAACAAGCTCTATTCAAATACAGCTGGCGAGAATTGAGACAGAGCCACACTGCACAAATTCAAGCGAATCGTTGCTCTGCGACGGCAATTCGCAAGCGACGGCTTCTTCAACATCCTCCGTAACCGTACCCAATGTTTCATCAAAATGGATCGTGAAGGCGTCGGCTTCATAAATTCACTCATAAACACGTGGAAAGGACGACAATTGGACATGGAACACAGCGACATTCTGTCGAAATGTGCGAGGTGGAGCACAGAAAGAAAATGAAGAGAATGGAAGCCGATACTCTTCCGGAGCTGAAACGAGTCTCCCAGGAACTGCGCCTGCGTTATCGTGACTTGGTACCGATTGTCTCTCGGTTCGAAAGCCTTGCTGGAAGCGGATGCCGCCCAGCAGCGGCCACTGCTGAACAGCCAGGAGCGTGGGGCTATCAAAGATGCCTTGAAGGAGTTTTAGGGAGCCAGAGATGGTCAGACCGGATCCGTTCGGCGTGGGCCCTTGCTATTTGTTCCTTGATGGTTTTGGGGGTTCCATTGGTATACTAAGTGGGTTTGGGGTTTGCGTAAGAGGAGTGTGTCTGCAAGGGAGGGTGACTCCTCGGAATGGCAAACCTGGGACGATGATGTTGAGTGACCACGACTCTCAAGCTGTCGAATATACATTTCCAACACGTGGGTCAGTAACAAGCGACACGGATCATGAGGCTTCAATACCTAGAAGCTTCTGATGATTCCAACAAACTAGCACCACCACATCTGACAAATTTCAGATACGATATAATGCATCACTCCCTAGTCTACGTTGAGCCGCACTGCTGTTCAGATCTAGAGCCTTCTACGCCTGTTCTCTGTTATGGAATGGCCTGAAATAGGATCTCGAGCCCTCTCGCTCATCCTCCCTGACGACCCTTTGAAGTATTAATGGAGTCAAACAGCATCAAGAAATCATAAAGTTCAACATGAGCTCTCCTCACCACATCTCAGCTGGCAACTCCGTTATTTAAACAGCAGCATCCTCATTCATCACGGACAATGGCAAGGGCAAGGGGAAGAGAAAACGACAAAAAGACCATGACCGAGCCTGCACTCTCAGATACCGACACCTTCCCAGCTTTTCCTTCGTCCGTTTGACTCCTCACGTTCGACGCGAGCAGTCGCGCACATGGAATCGGCACGTTGTCAGACTTCCACCCCCTTACATCCACGAATCCCGTCAAACTCATAGCGAATGGTGCCGATGCCAGCGTCATCCACGTCCATTCTCCGACTTCTGATTGATTAGTAGCTTTGGATCCATCTGAGAGCTTTTGTTCTATAGACTCGTCGAAGGTCAGATCCGCGCAGGATTTATTCATCGAGATCGGATGTTGGGTCATGGGAGTTGTTGATTATTGGCCTTGGATGGACGTCTCGATATCGAGAAAGGGCACGGATGTTGCGGTCGGTTTCAGAGAGGAGGCTGTGAGAGTCTTGATGGTTACGGAACGGAGTAGGAGGATGCTTCGATGCATGGGTGGATCGAGGCAAGCTAGCGGGTTGAAGATGGTGATCCGAATTGGATGGTCGTTTGATGTCGAATATGAGGGATTCTTCATTGGGCGTGTGAAGGCTAGGGGGTTTTGATGAGGTTTGATGGTCGCTGGGAGGAGGAGTAAAAGCTCAGCAACTATATCTGACCGTTAGCGCATGCTAAGCGGTTTCATAGTGCGATGAGGCTACTTTGTCCTTGTCTTCATTGCAAAGGACGATGAGTGTGACGCATCATAGAGGAATGAATTCATTCGTGAGTAAAAGGATTATCCATGGATAGAACAATTGTGCATCAATATGTATCATCCATGGACAACGACAAACCACGTATGTTGCCGAACACATCTTTCCTCATCTATCATTCCGTCCCAGTGAAGGGATCTCTGCGATTCAGCCCTCTTTCTCTATCTTCTCTCCTTTGTGACATTGTCAATGTTTTTGCTCTATACGACTGCCTTCTCCTGCAGGGTGCGGGGTCCGGGGCTAAGTAAGGCTACGCGTGCTCCCTGCATCAGGCTGTTAGGCTGCACCTCAGGCGCTACTCTACTTACTCTGTGGCTCTGCATTCGTCACCTTTGTTATTTTTAGCGCGATCCGATATTAAATGGCTGGCTCACTCAGACATCAAACTCATGTTCCTCCCGCACTCATTTCCCACAATTTGATGTGGAGAATCTTGATAGACCATACTTACCTTCGGTTTCGCTTGCGATCTCGGTCAGCCTCGACTACGACGAAAGACCGCAACTGTTCACAAGTCGATCCCGACCAGGACTCAGCCTTGCTGAAGAACATGTCTCCCTTGGTCACTCATCATGTCCATTCCGGCACAAGCTGTTCAGACTGCTGTTGACTATACCATCTCACAAGATTTTGCCGCGGGATATATTGCAGAGCAGGAAAAGAACCTGCAAGGTTTTCTCGAGAACGGTCAGGTTCGCCTCGGGGCCACTAACTTCAAGAGCAAGGCCGCACGGGAAGACTACCAAATGCAGCTCCTGCTTTTGGAGCAGCAAAATAAGAAAAGACTGTTAATGGCGCGACACGAGCAAGACACGGAGCAAGAGCAAAAGCAAGAGCAAAAGAGAGAAGCGCTCATGTCGGTAGCCCAGCAAATGGCGGCCACTCGAAAACGACCGAGGGATGATGATACACAGGCGGAGCCGTCATGCGGCAATAGCCCCTCCGCGCCGAGGACTAGAAGATCTCAACGAAAATGCGCTGGAGGAAGTACTGTATACGTCGAGCCGTTCGACAAAAATTCACAGCAAGCTTACGGATCATCGGTCACAGCTGTCAACCAAGATGCAACAGGTCACGACAGATCAAACTTGGAAAAGAAAAAAATGAGAGGGGTTAAATACAAGGAACATGAAGTGATGATGACTTCGCAAAGAAGATCCGTTCGCAGCTAACGACGGACAGCAGCCAATTTTGCCACACTCTCGTATCATCTACAGAATCAACTGTACGGATAAAAATGCCCTTCAACATCATACGGCGCTTGCTTTCGAAGATGTGCCCGTCCCAGGCTTCACGCGAGATACAATCCTTGCAGGGCAGCGTAGAAATGACTCCCGTCAAGCTTTAGAATACCTGCATATGGAGGGAACACGGCCCATCAATGATCTCGATAGTTGCTTGACCGCTGAAGATGATGTCGCCTTTATCATAGTCCGAGAGACTTATTGTTCCGAAGGTGCTCGGAGCCTGTCGCAGTCCCCACTTAATAGGGTCTGGTACGAGAACTTATGGCTCAAATCCGCCCCTTTACGCTTGGCATTGGCCTCTACTGCTTCCTGCTTTATCAACGATATCAAGAAAAACCAGCATGACATACACCAAGGAGAAAAGAGAATCACGAACAACGGGTCGTTGGTGGCTACAAGAGAAGTATATTTGCCTCACCTGTTCCTATATCACCACCGAGTTCATCTGAGAGGATACGCGGCCGATCACCCAGATGCTCTGTCGCACGTCAGAGCTCTGCTGGAATATACATCTGAAGTGTATGGTGGGGATTATCGGGAAGCAGATGAGCTCTTTGGCAAAGGTCTTGTTACAAGCCGGCATCTAGTCAAACTTTTCGCTCCCAATGAGCTCGTCTTCGCCTCCACTGATGACCAACCGACGGCATATGTGGTACAACAATGGCCTACGATGAACAGCGAAGGATATCTTCAGCTCGAATGCTGGTCTTGGAAATCCGACGGTGCAAAATTCGTACGAAAGAAGAACGTTTTGACGGTCTTACCCCCCCAATTTGATGACGAACAGATCGAGATACGGCATTTGTCTGTTGCACCGCTAGCTTACGAGTCGCCAGAAATCCGTTCGTATCTGGAATTTCGAGGCAGGAAACACTGGAGCCTCAGATCGCAAAGTTACGTGTCATATAAGGGATGGAACATTTCTCACGATCAGTATTATGCAAGTGGACACGAATCACGGTGGACGTTCCAAATTGAGCTGCTCTGAATCGCTAACGTACAGTGAACAGCCGGACTCGAGGTTCATGATCGACTACCAGACCTACTTCAAGTTTCACCCCTCTGCTGCGGCGTATGATTTCGATAGAGCGGAGAAATATCCGTTCGATACTCGTCCCATGTATCTCGACTCAAACGCCGATTGCAACGCAGACCTCTATTGTCTGATGGCACCGGATACTTACGGATTCTACTTCACTGAAAAAAAGTGGAGTCAGTACCCTTGACCCGTTCGATTAATCAAGGCTGATGACTCTTGTTTACAGTCAACCTCTTAGTTGAGAACATCCAGCCGGTGGAGTGGAACAAGAGTGCTTACGATAGACTCGTCTTGCCTGTTCAGACAAAGGAGCTTGTGCGAGCTTTAGTCACCGTAAGAACTTCGCAACGCGGTGTGAAACAGGGTCTTGGCCTTGCGGGTAAAAGGGAGGATATTATATCTGGCAAGGGCAATGGCCTTATCATGCTTCTTCACGGAGGGCCGGGTACAGGCAAAACCTTAACAGCCGGTATTGACAATACCTGACTCCATATAGCGAAGCCTACTTACATCTTTCCAGAAAGGTATCATAATAAATGAGGCGGCCGAATCGTTGAACAAGCAGCTGAAACTTCTCCATAGTGTCGCAGAGATTGCGGAAATGCCTTTGTACAGTGTGACATGTGGAGATATTGGCACAAATGCGGATGCGGTCGAGAAATACCTGAACAATGTCTTGTATCTTGGCAAAACCTGGAATTGCGGTAAGTTTACAACCACATTCTCCAAGATGTAGCTCAACAAAGCAGTGTTGCTGCTGGATGAAGCAGACGTCTTCCTCGAAGAGCGCTCGCTGTCCGACCTGAAGAGAAATAGCCTCGTCTCCGGTAAGAATAAGTGCGTCTCGCCTCGAACATACCAAATTGACGATGAGTCTTCAGTGTTTCTACGTATCTTGGAATACTATGATGGAATTCTTATACTCACGAGCAACAGGGTTGGGACATTCGATGAAGCCTTCAAGTCACGCATCCAGGTTGCACTCCATTACGAAGCGCTGAAACGCTCTTCCCGTAGGAAAATTTGGCAAAACTTCTTGGACATGATGCGTGAAGATAAGGAGAACGTCATCTTTGATGAACTGCGTGACCGGCTGGACGAGCTTGCAGATCTTGATATGAACGGCCGGCAGATTCGGAACTCTTTGACAACAGCTCGACAGCTTGCCATCTACAAGAAAGAGCCACTTGCATGGGATCATCTCGAGGGAGCAATCAAGATCGCCGAGGATTTCAATCGTTATTTGAAGAGTGTTCACGGCCATACAGATGAACAGTGGGCAAGGGAGGAAAAGATACGGGCACCATGAGCTGTACAAGAGTTTTCAATGGTTGCCACCTCCTAAGAGGCAGTCAGTCTCCGATTAGAAGCGGAGGAGCGTACGTACGAAAGCATTCAGTGGTTAGATTTCCTATGTGTATTTGTTGATCAGACTTGCTCCGTTTCTTTTGCAAAAGACATCACGTTTAGGTATACTCTACCTTATGAACAGTCCGGAACTCGGGATCTAAAATCTGTCGTTTGACGAAATGTTCAACACACATGCACAAACTATCAAACAAGACCTCCAGTGCTTTCTTTTTGTTTTGTCTTAGTGTTCGCGCATAGGCCGCGGGCCCTTTCTGTTTCGTTTCCTCCTCCACTGCTTGCCTGATTGTTTATGCGAGCCATCCATCTCGAGACTGATGCATTGCCTGTCGGTATGTCGATCCGCCACGTACGCCCTGTCAAGATTGGACGCTGATGCAAAGATTTTAACAGAGGTTACCAATCTTGATCGAAATGCCTCGACGAGCTCTGTGCCCTGGTGGGTATCATTTGCGGTTGCGTGCGTAAGCAAACCGGGGTCGAGAGCGATGAAGATACGAGGCACGCCTTGCAGAGCTCGTGCAAGGATCTCGAGCCAATCTGTCGCTGTGGCAGCTTCCCGTATCCCGGCCATTGTGATTGGGTGGGAGCCTTGCGCCATGGCTTGAGGGTTCATCTGCAATGCCTGGAGGACAAGCATCCTCAGAATGTCGATACTGGTAGTCGGCGAATCCCAGTAATTTGCATATCGTAAGGCCCAAATGACAGGCATCTTCGCGTCACGAACAAGATCTATAAGATCGATCATGAAGGCTTTGGACACTGCGGACGATGTACCTTGCAATACCAGCAAGGAGTTCGTTGGTTTCGATGCCCAATCAGCTAGTCGAGATACATCCGGAAGCGGCAGTGTCATTCGGTGACGACTTCTGCGCCTGATGGATTGGCAATACTCTAGACTTTCACCGCACGTGGGAAGCTTCTCCAGAAAGGAAATTGACAGGATTTGGTTCAGCTGGACTGAACAGAGCATATCCATTTGGCCTCGCAGATCGAAGTGTAGTTCTTTGTGCATGGCTATGAGGGGAGATATTCAGTGGTTTTCTGAGCATTTTGTCGGAGAAAGAAGACCTACACATTATTGCACTGTCGATACGGCTCATCCCAGTCGTTATGTAGTCTGCCAGTCTTTGGTTCTCCTGACGCATCATGCCGAGTTCGAATTTCGTTTCTGCCCAATTTTTCCGGATCTCGACAACCTCGACATGAGTGTCTCGGAGTTCCGCCTTTGCCGCCATATCTGACAGTTTGTCTAAACGAATTGAGTCGTCCTTGATGGATTCCAAACTTTCTTGGAAGGAAACTTTCCAGGGTCTGATTATGGAAAAGACGGAATGTTTCAGCTTTCCCTGCCTGTACCAATGGACGGCCTGGGATATGAATTGTATAATATTCGCGTAGAGCCGTGCAAGCACGTCTTGCATCATTGCTGTTGGATAAAGTATCAGGGTGAGATTTGCACGTGGAAGGATATCTGCAATTTGGCAAAGCCCTTTGGCGAGTTTCTTGATGATCTCTTGGTGGTTCAATACGGCCTGGTGAGGATACACTTAGCTTGCTATTTCCGTCTGCATGGATTCCCATGTCAGGCTCACCATGAAGACAAACTTGAAGGTTCCCCATGCCAACGAGACGTATTCGGGGTGCTGTTGGACTAGCACGTCAAAGATCTGGCCGTAATATGTAATCCGTTCCGAGAGTGCGACTAGCCATTTCCTGGCTTTGCACTGTGCATTGGATACGTAAACATCTTGCGCTCGTAGCAATTCCCGATGAACATCCAGCATCGACGTCTCGGTCTCCCAGAGGCCTCGGCGACTTGCATCCAGACCAGCCTCGTCCGTGAAGATCTCTTTCGCTTTCCGAAAGGCTTCCTCGAGCATCGTCTGGGAGCTGAGGGTCATTCATTGTCAGCGTCCGATGCGGGTCATCTCGGGCCTTTGCAAGGCTTTCGGGCTCACACCTCCTGCCAGTAGAATCCGTGTACCATCCCGTCACTGCGGGGTCGCCTACGACTACATCCCGAGCCGGTGGAGGTCCACTCATCGTAGCCATCAAAGCGTTCTCGCACTTCTGTCACACGGCCTGATTGTTGTTGTTTTTTCGCGAGGGCATTTTGAACCTGGCGTGCCTCTCTGATCCTCTCTCTCTCTCTCTCTGCACGTGCGGAAGGAATATCGATGGTGTAGGCTGAGAGGCTCAGCACCGGCCTTTCGGTGGGGCAGTGTTGTGCAGCCCAGGCGTGTAGCGACCAATCAAACACCCTCGAATTCTAGGCCAAGGCTTCCGTTGGTCCGACTAGTCCGTTCCAAACGCTTGCGCCAATCCAGAATGAAGCTGTTTACACAATTCATGGTCCGTGCAAATGTCAGACGGGTCCATTGGTGGACCAGTCTGACTGATCGTCCGAAAATTTGGGGGCGGAATATCGGGAGCCTAGGTTTACTTAGGCCTTTCTACGCTGTCATGTTCACGGGCATTCTCAACAGGTGCAGTGGATGAATGATAAGAAGCATATATGATTTATGTATGGGATCCATGGGTACAAGGCCTCATGGCTAACAACAAAGGACTACATAGCGACCCTGCATGGCAAACATTAGATGAAAAGGTATATGCATGGAATAGGGAGGTTTAGCAACTTTTTTCGGGCAAATTACTACTTCATACCCCAGACCATGCGTTTATTACATTCTCATACCCCAAACTACTGAATCATACCCCATCACCAAAAAAAGGGGTATGATTC
>WOGZ01000543.1:0-16167 GCA_009733775.1 Alectoria sarmentosa
AAATGTGATTGCGATGACTTATGGGTATGTGATGCTCCTTCCTAAATGGTAACGGTTTGACGATGATTTGACAGCCGCTGAACAGCCGTTTGAAAACCTCTTAAAGATGTACAGCGGCTTTTCAACCATCGTATATCTGATGGGAAACCATCATCGAGTGAACGTCGGATGAACGTCGGATATATATCGGATGTTAAACTTGTGTGACGGCCATGTTAGTATTATGATCATCACGATTTTCGCGATCTTTTTTATTTATATTATTTAAATGATTAAATCGCTTATTACGTTAATCGCACTCGTTAATATTATATTAATTCTTTTTATAATAAATATAATATTTATAAATTTGAATATAAATGCGAAAATTATTAAAATTTGCGTTTATTTAAATATAATTTAACGTTTATTTAATTTTAAGATTTTCATTATAAACGTCATAAATTGATTATAATTTTCGCGATACGCATTATATTGAAAATTTAATCTTTTATAAAAATAATAAATCTTTCAATTCTCATTTAAAAAGAAAAATCGTTTAATCAAATTGATTTTTGAATTCTCGAATAATGTTCATAAAAATATTAATATATTTTTATAATTTATTTTCGCAAATAATTAAAATGAGAAATTTTAATTTGAAAATGATCAAATTGAAAATGTTAAAATTTTAAAATTTATATTTTTCGAGCTTTTTTCAAACATCAAAAACATTAATATAATATTTAATTTTATTTCGAAAATTATCTTCGCAGCGAATCTTTATCATCGTATAAATTTTATTATACGTTTCAATTCAAATTAAGATATTTATTTTAATAATAACAAATTTTATTTCAACGATTAAACGATTATTCAAGAGGTTTTTCATTTTAATAATAAAGTTTTCGATAAATTTAATCATATCGATTTCGATTCAATATCACAATTTAATCAAATTCAAAAAAATTTACATTTAACGTTTTCATTTGATATAATTAATAATTTTATAAACATTTCAATTTTTTCAAAAAGATTCAAAAAAATCGAAAATTTGATTTTAAGATGTTTAAATATAAGGTCAAAAAAAATTAATTTGAATTTTAAGATTTAAAAGCTTTAAAAATTTGAGTTTGAATTTACGTTTGAATTTATATTCGAAAAAATAATTTATGATAAAATAAGATTTGAAAATAATGAGATTTACGTAATAAGATTTTAAAAAATAATTAAAAAAATCGACGTCGAAAAGATAAAACGCGTTTTAAAGCCGAAGAGATCTTCGTTAATAATAAGTTTCCATAATAATTCGAAAATTGATTGTTTTAAAATAAAGACGAAATCAACGTAAAAGTTTAAAATAAAATCATTATCATTATCATTATCGTTATTATTATTCGAAAAATATTTAAAAATTATAAAATTTCGAGAATATAAAAAAAATCTCGTTGAACTTTAAAATTAATTTAATATAATTTAGATTTTCATTTACGAAGAATCTCTGCGTCGGAATCGAAAAAATATTTAATAATATTTAAAAAAGACGATAAATTTGATAAATTTTAGAAAAAATATAAAAATATAAAAATGTTATTTTAAAAGAAAATCGTTTGATTTTATAAATTATAACGAATTCGTAAAAAAAAAATCGTTATTTAAATTATATTAATCGTTTTAATAATTAAAAGATTTTTTTGAAAAAAAAATGATAAGATTTCGATATCGAGAATAAGATTAATAATCTTGTCTCACTCGCTTAAAGTCTTCGAATATAATATTATTATTATCAAATCGTTTTACAATAAATTTTTTTCTCTCTTTAATTCTCGAAATAAAAGATTTTTTCTTTTTACGCTTTAATTTTGATATGTTAAACACGCGAAATAAAAAATGATTTCCCTTTAATTAATTATTAATTTTTATTTTTAACTCTTTAATTTTCATTGCGAATATTTCGCAATTGAATTATTAAATATAATTATCGTCATCGAATTTTTGAATAAAACGATTTATAAAACGAAGATATGTTATTTATTATCTTAACGTATTTTATATAAAGAAATTAATAATGTTTCAAAGACTTAATAATCACGTAATTCACGATCATAAAACAATTTCGACATATTACGATTAATTACGATATGCTTTTAATCGTCTTATTTTGTTTCAAATAAAAACAAAAACGATGCGAGTATTAACGATAGTGACGCGAATATTAATAACGTTTTAACGCTCGATAAAACGATATTAATCTTTAAAAACGCTTATAATTTTCGAAAAGAACGTTATTAATTATCGAAAAAAGCGCTTTATATTATTTATGTTTTAATGTTATTTTTACGTTTTATTCTTTGCGTTCTCGTTATAAGCGAATCGTAATTATTTTAATTTAAATAATAATCTTGCAGCGAACATTATTCACATTAAGAAAATTGCGTTATATAAACGTAACGATTTTTATAATTAACACTTTCATTGCGATAAGTATAAAAATGTTTAAAAATAATTTTCATCATAATGAATAATAAATAAGTCATGTTATAACAGTGTCGATGCAAGCCCGAACTCATAATTTGTCAAAATATAAAATAAAACATTTAATTATATTGCTCTAAAAGTGCTACGGAAAAAAAAGCGATTTATATACGAGCGCATTAATAATGCGCACGTGACGCCAAGCCTTAAGGTCACATGACCCGAAATTTCAACAGATTTATTTATTCATTATTATGATTATAATTATTTTTGAATATTTCATATTCATCGCAATGAAGCAATTAATTGTAAAGATCTTTATTTAATTAATCTTTTTCAAATAAGCAATTTTCATTTATAAGATGATCTTTGAATTTAAACGATTATGATTCGAAATTCGAAGATTGAAAGTCTCTCAATTCTCGACGAGTCGAAATTATTCGTTTTTAATCGAATTCGCATGCGATCGTGCGATCGAATTATAATAAAATCTTTATAACATTAATAATTTCTTTACGTGAAATACATTAAATAGAAAAAAACATGCGCTTTTTATTTTCATAACATTTTATTAAATTGATGATTTGCATTTTTAACGATGTATCGAATTAATGAAATAAATTAAATAATTAAATGTCAACATTATTATTAATTTGATTATCGTTTAAAACAATTCAAAGTTGATTTTATTATCATTTAAACGTTTAAAAACTTATTTAAAATCAAAAATAATAAACTTTATGTGTCAAAATTGACGTTTTGATTTCAAAAAATTCCCAAAAAAAAAGATTAAGATTTTATGATCGAATTCTTTATTCGTTATCGATAATGTTTTTTTGTCGTAATTATGAAATTTGATTAATTTTAATTTCACGATGATAATCGTTAAAATAAATATTTTGAATTCGAATTTTTAATTGAATAATATAAAAAGTGTTGAAAGTAAATGGAACACTTAATTGATTAAGTAGCTGCAACAGAGCATTTAAATACAAAATGTGTCAAACCTCGACAAACCTTCCTTGCCTCGACAAACCTTTCATGTTTCAAATAACTAACACATTTCAACATTCCCACATGATCGCATTGCAACTCGAATCAACAAATAGAAAACATCATGTTTGAACACCCCCCCTATCCTCCTCATTCGAGATGTCATATAACCTAAACGCCGAATAGAAAAAATGAAAGTCGAAAAAATCGAAAAAATTCGAAAAAAGTAATCGAAAAAGCCCTATAATCACCCAGATTTGAAACACGAGATTCAAAACTCGCGATGTTCAAAACTGAATAAGAACAATGAAAATTCGAAAAAGGAAATCGGATTTTTTTTTTTTTTTTGAAAACGACTATGTCCTTTTGGACATATCCGCCACGATGTCTCATACAAAAAATTCCACTTTTTGAAAAAAAACCGTTTTCTAACAAATATATTTGCAGATTATCTGATGCACATCAAAAATCGAATAACACACGATCGATGAATATATATGGGGATTTATTTTCCGATTAAACGAAATATTTCGAATTGCATATGTATGCATGCGATCGATTGCAAGACTCATGAAAATCGTTTCAAAAAACTGATACTTGATAATAATGATCGATAAAATGTATATAAATTATGATCGATATATTATAACGATGATGATAATTATAATAACGACATTAACGTTTAAAAAAATGAATATAATGATTTTAAGAGGCATTAAAAGAAATGAATATGATGATCTTAAAAAGAAATTTAAAATAAATAACGAGAATCGACGACAGCGATTTTTTTAATGATAACGCAAATTTCAAATTTTGAGGGCATATAAATATAAACCTTATAAAAAGAAATTCGCAAAGTTTATAATTATAAGTGCAATAACGACAAATTAATTTTAGATTAAATTTTAATAAGTCGAAATTTGTTCGTATGAGACGTCAAAATTAATATTTGAGGTTTTGCGAATAAACTCGATTAATTATTCATAATGTGAAAATCAATTAAACGAAAAAGCTTTCATAGAAGCGAGAAAAAGAATAATTCATTCACTTTTAACGTTTCAAACTTTATTTATTTTAAAAACGTGATTCGAAATCAATAAATTTACGAAATAATTCGAATTTGTCTTTATAAAAAATCTTAATGAAATCGTTAACGATTTGTTTATCGATAAGCACATATTATAAATCAACATTTTCATTAATGATTTGATCGCGTATTCAATAATATTAAATATTGATGTGTTTAATACGATTATAATGTTGAAATTTTTTAATGAGCGCAATTGCGTTTTAATTATTATTATAAATAATAATCATTTAAAGCGTCTCATTGAAGCGGATTTGACTCAAAAAACCTTTTAATTAAATAATTTCTTTAACGATTTGCGTTTAATCGATATATTCAATTTCATAAATAAATAATATAATCATAAATTATCGTTTGAATAATCAATTGATAATCTCATTTTTCAAATTAAAAACGTAATTTGAAATTGATTTGCGAATATCGTGATCGTTAATTCAATCGAAATTAATATAATCGATGAATTCTTGAAACGTATTTTTATAAATGAAATATCAATTGATAATCTTTTTCAAATAACGAAAAATACGTTTAATAACGATATAATGAGTCTTGATAAAATTGAAAACGTATCGAAAAATCATTAAAATAATAAAAATAATGTCAAGTTTAATGTCGAGCATAACGTATATAAAAGATTTCATAATCGATTAATACATCTGAAAAAGCTTTTTGAAAATTGTGTATTTTTTTTCAACAAATATGTTGAAAGAATGGTTGGTTCCCAGCCTCCTCCGGCCTGTTGCCATGCCAGCCACATACTTTTCTACTATATAGAGGACTGCTCCAGGGGAGCTTTGGGAGAAGAATCAATCCATCCTTCACATCACATCCCATCCCATCATCATATTTCAACAAAATATCATTCGCAAATTAATTTTCATAAAAATAAATTTTATTTTAATTTTTCACATTTTATGAGCATGAAAAAAACGCTCGATATAAACGAATTATTTTAATTATAAAATTCGATTAACACGATCGCGAATTATTATCATTTTTAAATAATAATTATAAAAATCGAGATCGCTCATTTTGAATTTAATATTAAAAACATCTTTTATTTATTGAATTTCGAATCGAAATAAATTGATAATAAAGATATCGTTTATATAAAGAGCGATAATGATATTAATGTTTAAATTAATGAAAACGTTAAAATTAACATTAATGAAAACGAAATCGATTTTATTATATATTTAATAAAAATGTTATATCAAATTCGAGGAAATTATTTTAAATTATAAAAAATCTTATTAAACTTGTAAACCTTATTAAGATATTTTTTTAAAATATATTCAATAAATTATTTCACGTAAATCTTTTTTTTAACATTATCATAAAAAAAAACGATTTTAACGTTTATTTATTTCAATTTTCAATTTTCGATAACGATTAAAACGAAAATCGTCTTATAAGATATAAATCTAATTATTAAAACGAAAATTTCATTAAAATTTAAACCTTTTTATTGTTCGAAATTATGAATTATTTAACGAGTTTTAAAACGAATAACTTCGCCGCGAATTTCGCGTTTGATGATATAAATTTATTTATTATAAAAAACAATACGCCCTTTAAATAAATCGATAAATTTTCAAATTTTATTCTTCAACAAAAAATTATTCTCGTCGATCATATCATCTTTTCATTGTTTTCGATATGAATTATTAATAATAACTTTTTTATAAGTTTTCGATTCGTATAATTTCATTATGATAATAACTTAAATAATCATCGCATAAAATTAAATGAAATTTAACGAAAAATCGCGCGATATAAAATAAAAATGATTTGAATAAAACGACGACGCATTATTTGACACATTATTTTAAAAAATGAAACTTAATGACGACGACGAATTGAAAATTGATATATCAATTTTAAAGAGATTTGAAAATTCAATTATAAAGAATTTAAATTTAAATAATTGAATAAAATCATTAACGTTTATTTCGTTTATAAATAATCAATTTTCAACGATGAAAAACGCTATAAGCGTCGAATTTTTTTTTTCATAATTAAATTAATTAATAATTATAAATCAAATAAAGGATTATTCTTTTTCAAATTTTAAACGATTTTGAAAAATCGAATAATGTTATTATTTGATAATAACATATGATAAATATAATCGTTTTCGTAATCGATAAAAACTTTTTTGATAATGCGTTTTTAATTTTTTTTTCAATTAATAACGAGTTTGCGCAAAATAATAAAATTTAAAGTTTTAATATAACATATATGATTTAAACGAGATTTATAATTTATATAAATTTGATATAAAATAAATTTGCGTGATCGTATAAGACTTCGATTATGAAGATAATTGACAATTAATACGAATTTTAATTAATATTTTCAATCAAAATTAATATTTTTAATGATAATGTTAACAATGTTGAAAAACGTTTAATTAAATCGTTCGACGATCTCATTTTATTCGAAATTTTCAAAATGAATAAATTCTCACGTGATATCATAATTAATACGATGAATATTAAAATCAAAATCTTCATATTCGTCGTTATAATCAATTCGAAGACGTTTAATAATAACATTTTTATATTGATTTTTAATTTGATAACGTTTAAAGACAAAAAAGATTTCGCTTTTATGTTTAATAATTTCGATTTCAAAACGCTTATTTTAATCGTTAATGAAGATAATAAAATATTTGTTTTTAAAACGATTTCGAGAAATGATGAGATCGTAAACATTATTATAAATTAAATTCAAAGGTTTTTTTTTAAAACGAATGTGAGATTTATGTGATATTTTTTGCGTTTTTTTGATTGCGCAAAAAACATAAAACTTTTTATTAACGATAATTTTGAATAAATCGATATTTTTGAATAATTTGATTAATTTATAAACGTTTTAATATTTCAAATAACTCATGCGAGCATATTATAAATCGAAAATTTGATTATTAATTTTACGCGATGCAGCATCGAGATTTGAATTCGAAAAAAAAAAATCGAAATAGATTGATAAAAAAATAACGTCATTCATCGAATTAAAATGTTTTTTATATTTAAAAATAATATAAAACATAACGAATTTGATGTTATATTATTTAAATATAAATACGAACATTAACGATTATTTGAAAAAAATTAAAGTTTAATGATTAAATTTTCATAAACGTAAACAATAAAGATTGTTTTTTTATAATCAAATAATAATATCACGATTATTAAATTCGATATCGTTTTATATAAATTTCATTTAAATGTTGTTGCGCATCAATTATCTTTGAAAAATTAAATTTAAAATAAAAAAAACATTTATAAAAATAAGCTCTTTTTTTTAATCATCGATAATAATATTAATGCGTATTTTATCGATATTAATGAAAATACGAGCGCTCTCAATATTTTTAGTAAAATAAACATTATTTAATTTAAAATCGAAAGCGCGATATTATATAAAACAATTTTTATTAAACGTGAAATGTTAAAAGTAAACACAATTTATCGCTCATCGTAAAAATGATAAATTATTTATTTCAATCGTGAAAACAATCATGATTTTTTTTTAATTATCAAAAGATTCGATAGAGTTACGATCTTCACGATGACGTTTTTTGTTATTAAAAACATTCTTTCGATCGCTATTCTTTTTGTTTTTGAATTTGTCATTATCGTTATTATTATCATTATTATCATTGTTATTATCATTTCTTTTATCGTTATCGTCGTTAAAATTATTATTAAAATTGTTTTAATGATTTTTATCAAAGAGTTAATCGCATTTCGCTTTAATATAATAATGTTTTTTGCAATAAATACAATATTTAACGAGCTTTTAAATGATTTTATTATTAAAATCAAATATAACGTTTTTTTAAAATTTAATAATAATAATATGTTTTAAAATTGAAACGACAAAATAAAAAAAACGTTGAACGATAAACGGAAAAATAAATTTTTGACATTTAAAAAAAAGATTAATCATCATTTAAATGAATCAAATAATAACGTATTTTAATGAATAAATTATTTCGATATTAACATTATTTATAAATTTATGATTTTGAATATAATGAATAAAATAAACGTTATTCGCTTTATTCAAATTTATATAAAAAAAAAAAAAAAAAAAAATTGATTTTCAATTTTAATTTAAATGATAAATTAATAATGTTATTATAAATGTTTTTAAAACGAGTAACAAAGTCAATTGCATTTTTGTATTAATTAAAATTCAATTTAAATAATTAACGATATAAATCATTAAATGTATCAAAGTTTTTAAATTTATTATTTTTATAAATAACATTTCATAAAACGTGCGCATTGATCTCATCTTTATGATTCATAAACAAATTATTTTCAAAACGATTCTTGATAATATTGATGTAAAATTCATATCTCAAATTTCATTTAATTCGCTTTTTTTCGACGATATCAATTATTATCGTAAATTCATATAAGGTTTTTAAAAATGATAAATATAACGAAAATCTCACTTTGTTTCATTTTGATAAACTTGATAAAACGTTACGACGTAAAAAATTGTCGCATCTTTTAAAATTATATTTGAAAATTTTCAAATCCTTCAAGCTTTTTGATATAAAGCGAAAAATCGTTATTGAATTTTACGTCGATGATTTTTTCGAACATTTTGATAATGATTTTAATATGTTATTAAAAATATAAAAAGTTTGAATATTGATAAAAGAATTGAATTCAATAAATTGAATGATAATTTCAAAAAAATTCTCGTTGTTAATTGATTTGAGAAAAGATTCACGAATAAAGATATCGAGAATTATAATATTATTAAACAAATAAATAAATACGTAATCGCGCTCTTTATTTTCCGAGCGCGTTTTGAATTAATGATAAATTTTGTTTAATATTTGATTATAAAAAAAAAAGTCGCGTTCAAAAATGCGTTTTATTAATCGAGCTCTTTTGAATTGAGCTCGAAACTCTTTTCAAAAGATATTTAAAAATATAATAAACGTGAAATTATGAAAACGTTTAAATTTATTTTAATTTATAAAAGGAGAAAAAAAATGTTTAAAACGTTTAAATTTGTTTCGACGGGAAATGTGATTAATAAATATAATTGAATCTTTTAATGCTTGAGAGTCAAAATTAAAAAGAATATTCTGTCAAAATATGAAGTAAAACACTTAGTTATATTGCTCTAAAAGTGTTATAAAAGAAAAAGGGATTTATGTACGAGCGCACTAATGTGCGCACGTAACCGTCAAAATTTAACGTTACATAATCCGAATTTCAACACTTTTTTTCGCTCGCATCTTTTTAAATTTAAATTTCAAATTATAAAAATGAAAATTAACGTTAAATAATAAAAATGAATTAGAATATTAAATTGTAATCGTGAAAAATCAGCGTTGAATAACAAAAGTGAATCGTAATGTCGGATTATAATCGTGAAAATTAACGTCGAGTAACAAAAGTGAACCGTAACGTCGGGTTATAATCGTGAAAATTAACGTCGGGTAGCAAAAGTGAACCGTAACGTCGGATTATAAAGGTGAAATCATCTCATATTTTCTTATCACCCTTTATACCCCCTAAAGCACCCAAATTTCAAAATACGAGATTCGAAACTCGCGATATTCAAAATTAAATAAAAATAATGAAAATTCGAAAAAAAGTCGAAATCTGAAAATAATTATATCTTTTTGAACATATTCGTCACGATAATATATAAAAAAAAATCCACTTTTCGACGAAAAATCGGTTTTTAACAAATTTATTTTCAATTCATCTGATGTATATCAAAAATCGAATAACATATAATTAATGAATATATGTGAAAATAAATTTTTCGATTGAACGAAATGTTTCGAATTGTATATGCATATATGCGATCGATCGCAAGATTTATAAAAGTCGTTTTAAGATACTAATGCTTGATAATAATGATTAATAGAGTATATATAAATTACGATCGATACATTGCGAAAGTAATGATGATAATAATAACGATAATAGCGTTTAAAAACATGAATATAATAACTATGATAACGCTTAAAAGCATAAACATGATTGTCGAAATTCAGGTCACGTGATAGGTCACGTGACACGAACGCATGCGCTCATAGCATAAATCGCACTTTCCTTCACAGCACTCTTAAATTAATACAATTAAATGTTTTACATCATATTTTCATAAGTTATGAGTTCGGATTTGCCCGACGATCGTTACAAACATGATCTATTTATTGATTATTACGATTATAATTGTTTTCAAACATTTTATACTCATCCCAATAAGGCAGTCAATTATAAAAATCTTCATTTAATCAATTTCCTTAAGATGAGCAATTTTCATTTACAAAATGATCTTTGAATTTAAGCGATCATAATTCGAAATTCGGAAATTAAAGCCTCTCAACCCTCGACGAGCCGAAATTATTCATTTTTAATCGAGGTCGCATATGATTATGCGATCGAATCATGATAAAATCTTTATAACATTATCAATTTTTCTGCGTGAAACACATTAAATAAATAAAAAAAAAGCGTCTTTATTTTTATGACATTTTATTAAATTAATGATTTATATTCTCAACGATGTATCGAGTCAATGAAACAAATTGAAACAAATTGAATAATTAAATATCAACATCATTATCAATTTGATTATCGTTTAAAACAACTCAAAATTGATTTCATTATCATTCAAACGTTTATAAACCTATTTGAAATCAAAAATAACAAACTTTATATGTTAAAATTAACGTTTTGATCTTAAAAACCTCTTAAAAAAAGATTGAGATCTTATCATCGAATTCTTCATCCGTTATCAACAACATTTTATTATCATAATTATAAAATCTAATCAATCTCAATCTCATGATGACAATCATCAAAATGAATATTTTGAATCCGAATTTTTAATTGAATAATATAAAAAGAATACGAATTCTTCAAAAAGATTTACACATCTATAATTACATTTAATATAATCTTAATTAAATTCAATTTTTATTATCAAATTCAAAATCAAATTCTTTATATCATTAACATCATTTTATTATAATATTATCATTCAAATTTATTATTAATTCTCATATAAATATTTCTCATTATTATTATAAAATCTTAAAACACAACGATAATAATTGATTAATATCAATAAAGATTTAAACAACTCTGACGAAAATTAACAAAGCATTTATTTTATTCTTTTCACATTATCATCGTGCGATAACGATTTTGAAATTAACGAGAAATCATTTGACGTCTTAAATGCTATTGAAATCTTTAATTTACGCGCTAAAGGCAAACGACCTCGTTTATCAACTCTCTTTAAAACATTCGAATCATTCTTTAAATCGTTATCAAATTCATTTATTTCGATATTTTTTCAAAACGATAATTCTTAAATCAATATTCTTAAATTATCTTTAATCGTAATAAAAGAATCCTCGCCTTCATTACTTTCATTATTATTATTAATCTTTTATATTTCTTTATTTATCTCTCTCGATATCGATAATTGAATTCAACGTTTAAAATGTTATTAAAAATATCTTTATAAATGATAAAGGCAACTTTTCTTTGACTTTCATTATTATTTTGAAATTTATTATTAAATATATCAAATAAAGCGAAAATATCAACGATTGATTAATATTAAACAATCTTTAATTTTTCATTAACATCATTAAGTTTAAAATTTATGTGATTATTCATTAATATTTTAATTATATTAATCGTTAATTTATTAAAAAACATAATAAGAATTCTCAAATTATATTAAACGTTATCGATATTTATTATAAATTTATAAATTTTAAACTTTATATCGAGCTTATACGTTAATTACACAATATCAACATTAATTTCAAAAAAGGCGTTCGTCAATACAAATTTTTTTTTCGTAAGATCAATGTCGAAATCGTTAATTTAAATGATTTATTATCATTATTGAAATTTTATTTCATTCAACTCTTTTTCATAAAATTCGATAAAATTTATAATGTCTTTATAATAATTTACATTTAAATTTATATGCTTTATGATTTTGAAATAATTAAATTCAATTTAATTATTTATAACGTAATAAACGAAAAACGTTATATGCTCGCAATCAAAAAAGATAATGTTATTATATTCGCTTATCGCAATGATAAAGATAAATAATTCGTTAAAAACGATTTCGACGATTCTGATTTTATCAATCGCGAAATTTATATTTTTTGCAAAACCGTTAATCGCAAATTTAAACATTCTCTCATTAAATATTAAATCAAATTTTTATATTTAAAATCTAAAAAATTCATGAGTGAAAAAAAAAAAAAGAAAACATAAATTGATGTTATTTATATGAGCATTAATGTTTCAAATGTTAAACGCAAACGTATCGAAAAAGCGTTATTTAACGACTCCGTTTCAGGGAAAAATAATTATCTCAACGTCAATATAACGTATACTTCAAAAAAGAACGATTATTTTCATATTTATATGATATTCCTAAACGAATTAAACGATTAAAATCATTTGAATTTCATTTCAAATGATTTTAACATTTTGAATATAATTAATTAAGCAAATCAAAATAAAAATAAAAATTTTATCAATTTAATAATAAATCCGAACCTGAATAAAAGTTTATTATTCGTCAAATTTATGAATCTCGATATTCGAATTGTGATAAATTTTAATTGCATTCGCTATTCCTTTATCGATCATTTAATATTTATCATTTATATCAAAATTCAATTTCGATTTATCAAAAACATTAAAAACGTTAAAATTCAATCTTTTATTTATGATATCATTAATTTTAATTGCAATGTCAATGACAAACGCGTTATTTTAACGATTTTCAATATCTTACACATGTTCGATATGAGCGTCAATCTTTTATCGATTAAAAAACTTTTAAATGTTGACATTGAAATCGTCTTTCATAAGAAAGATTATGCTCTAATTTAAAATAATATCATATTAATCAATACGCGAAATTGCGATTTATTCTTTTTAAATCTTTGAAAAAACAATAATATTTTAATCGTTTATAACGTTTTTTCAAATTCAATTTATTAATTATAATATGCTCGAATAAATCATTTAAATTAATAAAATTTTAATAAACTTTTCAATATCATTATAAATGTGAATTTTTTCAAAAACATTATCGAGAAATACATTTGCGAATGTTATATAATGAATCGTCAAAAAATTACTTTTCATAATAATCTCACAGCGCTCGATATTTTATCGAACGAATTTATTCATAACAATCTTATTAAATCTTTAATTCTTATTGATTTCAACGATTATAAATATTTTATAACATTCAAAAATAATTTCATTTATTATTTTAAAATTTATTATATTCATCATAAAAATAAGATCTTCATTATATTTTTACATTTTAAAATTTATTTAAAATCTCGCGATTATCGAATTAATCGTATTCATTTCGATAATGAAAATGAATATATCAATAAAGTCTTTCTTAAATACCTCGCTCAAACGAACATTAAACAAAAATTCATTATTATAAATAATTTCGAAATGAATAAAACCGTCGAGCGATTTGATCAAATTTTGATAAATAAAATTTATTCAATTTTATTAAATTTCAATTTCAACAAATTTTTTTGATTTGAAATAATAATTATAATTAATTATTTAACGATGCGTTTTCTTAATATTAAAATCATCATCACATTTTTCGAAATCTTTTATCATCATAAATCTATTTTTTTTCATTTACGTATCATTAATTTCATCGTTTACGTCTTTAAACGAATTTAAAAAAAGTTTATAAATAAAAGCGAGAAATGTATCCTTTTAAATTATAAAAACGAATTCATTTTTCATCTTTATAATTTAATCAAAAAAAAATTTACATTAACGATATACATTTCATCGAAAAATGTTCACATTTCATAAATTTCGAAAAGAAAATTAAAATTCACGAACTTTCAAATAAATATTAACGTTTTTTTATATTAATATTTATTACGAAAAAAACATTAAATAAACAACGTATTATTATATTATTAAACATTAAATCTATAATTTCAATTAAATCGTCAAATCGATTATCGTCAATGAATATTTCATCGTCAATCATTAATCGTCCTTAAAAATTTCATTTTATCGTTATTACAATGCGTGTATTTATAACATTTATTAAATTTATTATATTAATCGCCAGACCTATTATCATTTTCCCTTTATCAATATTTTCGAAATTTATTAAAATGAAAATTATACGAGAACATTTCAAATATGAAATTATTTAAAAAATATTTAATAATCATAAAAATCTCATTATTTCGAATTTTTATAATTTATTATTTGATTTTTTAACGAAAACTTTCGTTGTCTTTATTCTTTTTGCGAATCATATTAATAAATTTAACATCTTCGAATCTATAATTTACGAATAAACGATTTTTAATAATTTATTTCATACAAATTAAAAAATTAACATACGAGATGAATATAAATTTTTTATAAATAATAACATTTAATGTCTTATTTAAACGCTTTTAAAAACTTATATCTTTTAAAATCGTTAAATTTATATCATAAAGCGAAATCTCAAAAAGAAAATTATTCATTATAAAACACATTAAATTATTTAAAGATTCGAATAATAAAAGAGTTATAATTATCATAATATTTTCGCATTAATGATAAAATTCATAAATTATAAGATTATTTTTACGTTTATAACGATTATAAATTAAAACGTGAAATAAATAAACGTCAAAATCGTTTTTCTTTATAACGATATTCAAGAGAATATTTATATATAACAATTTAAAGACTTTAATAAAAACAATATCAAGGTTTACAAATTGAATAAGACTTTTTATAACTTAAAACAATTTTTCAAAATTTGATATCAACATTTTTCGACTTATATAAAAAAATTAAATCTCAATCTCATCGAATCGAATGATAATGTGTTTATAAATCCCAAAAAAAAAATCATTATGACGCTTTATGTCGATGATGTTTTGATCATAAATCGCAATAAAGTCATTATTAAACGAATCAAAAATGTCTTAAACGTCAAATTTCATATATCAAATTTGAAATTATGCGTTTTTTATTTGAATATGATCGTCAAAAGAAATCGTTATAATAACATCATTCATTTGAAATAAAAAACGTATATCACACATTTTTTCAATCATTTCAAATGCTGAAATCTCATCTTTGTTAATACATTATTCGAAATTAATCGCAAATTAACGCTCGTCGAAAAAGATTACGTGATCTTCAAAAAATTTTATAAAAAATATTAATTCGTTATAAATTCTTTCATATACGTTATGTTGAAAATTTATCTCGATATCGTTTATATTATTTCTTTAATCAATCGATATTTAATTAATTTTATTTTAACGCATTAAAATGCGATTATTCGAATCTTTCAATATTTTAAAAACACGATACATTACGAACTTATATATAAAAACTCTTTAAAAGATTTATTCGATTATATTAATTTTAATTAAATTAAAAACTCAATTCGAAAATCCATTTTCGATTATTTATTTAATTTAAATAACGATATTATTAATTAATTAAATAAACGATAAATCATTATAACATTATTCATTTATAAAATAAAATATATCGATTAAACGCAAATTATTAAAAAAATTATTTGAT
>WOGZ01000544.1:0-16015 GCA_009733775.1 Alectoria sarmentosa
AATAATAATCGTGTATATAAACTTAAATATTTATAAGCGATTTTTGTGATAAAGAATATCGTTTGTGATAGCGCATTTATTAAATGTAATATTTTTTAATTTCTTTTTATCATTAATAATTATCTCGCGTATTTCGTTATATTCGTTATTAATTTTATTCGCTTCGAACACTTTATAATAAAAAAAATCATTAATAACATTAATTTCGAATTCGATATTATCGAAATTTAAACGATTTAATATAAAAATAATTTGATGTTGTTATCTAAATCGTTTATTTATAAAGTTAATAAATTTGCATTTAATTATTCGAGTGAGAGTATTAATTTTGAGATTTTATAATTTCGAATAATAAATGATTTTAATATTATATTCGAATAACATATTAAAATATTTAATTTAATAACGACTTAAGTCACGTTTTTTAATAAAGTATATAAAATTTTTATAATTTATAAATATTTTAATCGAAATGTTGATACATTTTAACTCGAATTGTTAATATTTTAAACATCGAATAATAACGAGTAATTTTTTATCGTAAATCTGATAATTGCATTCGATCGAAATTAGATTTTTGTTATAAAAGATTATTAAATGTAATATTTTCTTATTATTATATTGTGATAATACTCTCTTATTAATATAATTAAAAAAATTCGTTTTTAAAATTATCTTTTTAAATTTATCGAAATGTCGCAAAGTAGAAACTCGTATAACGTTGATTTTTAACTAAATAAAGACTTTTTAATAAACGAGTAATTATTTATAAATAACATCTTTTTCTATAAAACGAATCATCGATTTAATTATTTTCGAAAAGTTTTTTATAAATCTTTTATAAAAATTACAAAAGTCGATAAAGGTTTATATTTGCTTTAAATTCGTAAATTGTATTCAATCGACGACGATTTATATTTTAATCAAATTCATTTATAATTTATCGATAAATACGAAAAAGTCTAAAAATTTGATTTTTTATATATGAAATTCGCATTTAAAAATGTTTATTTATAAATCGATTTTTTATAACTTTTAAAAAATTAATCGAATATATTAAACGTGTTTTTTTTTAATTTTATTATAAATAAAAATATCGTTCAAATATGTTTAATAAAAATTATTTAAATATTCGAAAAAAATATTATTTATGTATTGCTGATAAATAGTAAAATTATTTATTAATTTAAATAAAAATATTCGATATTTATATACTTTAAAAGATATAATAAATGTAATAAAGTTTTCGCTATTTAAATGCATTCGAAATTTATTGAAAATAGCGATAATGTCAAATCGTGTAAAATATTTACAATTTTATATTTTTATCAAAATTTTATTTATTAATAAAATAAAATATTAATTTCTTTTAATGATAGCGTTTAGTTTTCGATAATTCACATAAAATCGTAAATTTTTATTTAATTTCTCAATAAATAAAACAAGTGAGACGAATAAAATATGATTAAATACGATAAATTCTTTCTTTAAATATTCGTTTAAATACTTTTTAACTTATTTGAATTTATAATCTGATAATAAATAAATTCGACTTTTAAATAATGCATTTTTGTTTACTTTTTTAGCGAATTTCAATTTATGATTATAAAAACGATATAAAGATAATATATTCGCTTATAATTTATTAAAAACATTTACGTAATTATAATAATTTATAAAGAGTTTGCTAAAAATCTCTTAAAAAGTGAAAGTTTTAATATTATTAATTTAAGCGTTTTTCAATATATATAATTTATAATATCTTTTATATTTGATTTCGAAATCGCATAAATATAATTTATTAATTAATATTCGATTATTTCGTTATAATTATAATATAATCTTGAAAGATTCATTAAAAATATCGTAAATCTTATTCATTATTAAAGAAAAAAGCTTGTTTTCTTTATTTCAAATCAAATAATAATAAGTTAATGTATTAATTTTAATAATATCGATAAAATCGAACTTTTTAATCATCTTTTTTTTAAATGTTTTAAATATTAATATCGATTTTTTTCTATTTAAAATGTCTTTAAAATGATTTATGTCGAAACTATCTTTATTTAATTTATTTTTAATAATAAATTTAAAAGATCGTATAATAATAACAAATAATGTTTTTAATAAAAATGATAAATTCTTAAATGCTAATATCTTATTGTCGTTATATTTATATCGTTTAAATATAAATAATATTTTATTTTTTAGTATATCGAATACGACTTTATGTTTATTCATTTATAATTTTTCGAGAATTAAATTATGTTATTTTAATAAAGCGATAAAAATAAAACAAGATTTTTTTTTATGATCGTGTATATTCAAAGTAAATAAAAGATAATAAGTGATAGATTGTTTAAATAATCGTTTATTATAGTTTTATAGTAATTTTAATTTGAAAAGAAAATAAAACTCGATTTATAAACGTTTATATATTTTAAATATAATAATTTCATTAATAATAATGTAAACTTCGATGCATTCGCAATTTATAAAAGAATTCGTAAATATTATTTATTGATTTTATAATAATAATGTAATTATTATTCGAAAAGAACGTCGTGTTAAGAAATTATTTAAAATATTTATTAAACACACGTTCGTATTATCTTTTATCGTGATTTTGAAAAAGATTAATCTTTTTTCGAATTATTTAAAAAGTTCTTTAAATCATCATCGTCGTTATTATTTATTTTTATAATATATATTCGAATAGTTTTTTTATTCGATTGAGAGTAATCACGTTTAATGTATTTAATTTAATTGCAATTATAATATATAAACTTTTTAACATCGAATTCAACTTTAGCTTTAATAAGTGAGATTGATATAATAAATTTTATAAATGTTATTATAATGCGAGTGATTCTCATTATTAAAATAATTGATTTTCTTATTAAAAATGCAATTTTAAATGTGAATGTCTTAAACTTTTCTTTATATTCAATACGCTAAATGTTATTCAATTTTCGTAAATACTTTTTAATAAATATTAACTCGCTAAAATCTTTATATGCGTTTCAATTCTTTCGTAAATTTTTACGAATCTTTAAGCGTAAATGTCGTATTATATTATCTTTGTCTTTATTTATAATTTAATTAAATCGAATAAAATCGACGTAAAATTTTATAAAAGATATAATATTTTGCTGAAGAAAGTTATATTATTATTTAATATTATTTTATCAATCAAAATTCTCGTGAATATCGACTAAATTATTCATTATCTCTTTATAAAATTGATATAAATTTAAATAATTTTTTAATCGACGTTTTATAATTTATTTTGAAACTTTTTCTTTTAATTTAAAAATAACATAAATTAATTTAAACTTAATAATAAAATATTAATTATAATTAATAATGAATTTGTAATTCATTTTAAAAGATTAGTCGTTTTATATAAGACTTTTTTTATTCGTAAAAATAGAAAAATTAAATAATTTAAAAAACTTATTCTTTTTCGATATAAATCGATTCTTAAATTTATTATAAAAAAGTTCGTTTTATAAATCCTTCTTTGAATTCTTTTTTAATAATTGAAACTTTATTATATTAATCTTTTATTGCAATTATATCACTTATTTTTATTAATCACGAATAATATTATTCGATTATTAAATTATTTGCTTTGATTAATATAAAAAATTTATGATCTCGTTTTTATCGATAATAGTTTTATAAAAATGAAATAAAAATTCGCGAAAATCGTCTCGTTTAAAACGAAATTAATTTAATATATTAAGAAATTTCGTAAATGCAGCTTTCGCTTAATATAATAACTGTTTATTAATAAAAATGTATTATGAATTTAACTTATAATGCTGAGAAAAATCTTCGAAATCTTCAAATATAATTAAAATACGACGTTTATTAATTTTATTCAAAAAATCTTAAATGTGATTTTTTTTTTTCATTTCGATAAAGATTATTAATAAAAAAGAAAATAAAAGAGAAAAAAAAGAAAAGAAATTTAAATACTTTAAAAAATATAATATTAAAAAATATTATGATAAAGAAGAGTGTTAATATTTTTTATTTAAAATATTTAATAATTTTCGTGTGATAAAGAAATTTAATTTTAATATATAAAAAATAATAAAGAATATTATTCAGTCGTTTATTCATTTATTAAACTCTTATAAAAATAATATATTAATTAAATAACGTTTTTTCAATTTCGTTATTTATATAAAGAGTATTTATTATATCGTCGTCGACTTTGTGCGAGAAAACTTAATAATGCGAAATAAAAAAGAAAAACTTTAAAAAATTATAAAATCGTGATTTTTTATTCGATAATGATATCGTGAAAGATTTAAATATTTTTAATAATAATCTTTCAAACGATATAATCGATATTATCTTAATTTGAGTTATATAAAAATGATGTATATAATTATTTTTTTCGATTCGCTAATTAAACGAATATTTTAATATTTTTTTTATACTCGCTATTGTTAATAAAACGAATCGTTATCTCGATGCGAATTATTCGAATTTTAATTATCGTAAATAATTTAATTTAGAAATACGATATTTTAATAATTTTTATATTTTGATAAAACTTTTATTAGCACGATTCTTTAAATTCGTTAATTAATACGAATAAAGTAAGTGAAATAATTTAATTATAATATTAAAATTAATATAAAGTTATATTATATAAGTATATTAAATAAGATAACTAAGTGAAAAAAAAGTATATATATAAAAAGAAGACATTTATATAAAAATAAATGTCTTTATTAAGTCACGTTAAACTCAATCGAGTAATGTTAAAAAAATGTGATATTAAAGAAAAGTTAATTTTATTAAAAATATAAAATACGCTTATAATAATAATAAGCGATTAAAACGAATAAAATATAAAAAAAACGATATATTTATTAAAAAAGCGTTAACTTTAATTTTTTTATTATAATAAATTATAAAATTAAAAATATAAATTAATAACGCTATATAATAATCGAAAAAAAATGAAAAAATAAATTTAAGAAAAAAAATTTCGAAATTAACGAATGTTATAATTTTTATAAAAGATAAATAATTATTATTCAAATAACGACGTTTATATAAATCGAAAATAATTATTAAATAAAAATAATAAATTTTATTTAAAATCGACGCGATATAAAATAAAATAATAATAAATAATTAACGATATTATATTAATATAAATTATTCGATTGATTTTAAAATAAAATTATATATAAAATCGTATAATAAAAATCGTTATAATGCGAATTGAAGAAATTAATAAAACGAAAAAAAAAGAAAAAATTAATATAAATTTTATAATTAAAACGAAATTAATAAAATAAGCGAAATAAATAATTATAAATAAAATTTAAAAAGATAAAAAAAAAAAAAGTGTAAAAAAATAAAAATATAATAAAAAATGCTTAATAATAACGTTATAAATGTTAACGTTAATTAAATATTAAATATAACGTGATAAAAAAGTTAAATAATTTTAATATATTAATAATTTAAATATATAAAATTAAAACGATTTTAAATTAATAACGTAATTAATATAATTTCGAATTTTATTTAAATAAAAAAAAAATAAAAAATAAATTTAACGATAAAAAAAAATGTTATAATTATTATATAAATAAATTTAAAAATTGCGTAAAAACGTAATAAATCGATTATTTTTATTAAAAATATAAATGTAATATAAAAACGATAAAAGAAAAATATTAATATTAAATTTTAATAATTTTTAAATAATTTTAAAATAAAATATTAAATCGAAATTAATTTAAAATTATTTTAATATTATAAAATTAATAAAATGAAAATAATATTAAAACGCATTTTAATAAAATATATATAAATAAATAATAAATAAATTTATAATTTTCACTTTTTTTATAAAAAATAATAAAATAATTAAATATTAAATTAATTTTAATTATGCGTATTAAAGACATTTAAAATTAAATTCGATTAATAAAAAAAAATGAAATTTATATTAATAAAATAAAAATTATAAATATTATTTTAATAAAACGAAAAAAATTATAAAATTTAATAAAATAAAATAAAATTCGTAAAATTTATTTTAATAAAATAAATATTATAAAAATCGTGAAATTTATTTTAATAAAATTATAAAAATCGTGAAATTTATTTTAATAAAATTATAAAAATTATAAAAATTATTTTAATAAAATTATAAAAATTATAAATGTTATTTTAATAAAATAAAAAAAATCGTGAAATTTATTTTAATAAAATTATAAAAATTATAAATATTATTTTAATAAAATTAAAAAAATCGTAAAATTTATTTTAATAAAATTATAAAAATCGTAAAATTTATTTTAATAAAATTAAAAAAATCGTAAAATTTATTTTAATAAAATAAAAATTATAAATGTTATTTTAATAAAATTATAAAAATCGTGAAACTTATTTTAATAAAATTAAAGAAATTATAAAATTTATTTTAATAAAATTATAAAAATCGTAAAATTTATTTTAATAACGAAAAAATTATATATTTCGTTTTATTTAATAAAAAAAATATTATAAAATAAAAAATAAATATAAATAAAATTTTATTTTAAAAAATGAAAATTTTATTATACGAAATTTTAATAATTAATATTTTATAATTTCTTAAAAAGAAATATTAAAAATAATAAATATTATTATAAATTTTTAATATATAAAAATAATTCGAGTAATTTTTCGCGTGAATTTTTATAATATATAAAATTTAATAAAATAAAGTTTAAATATATTTTTAATAAAATGTTAAAATTAATAATATTTTAATTCGTAATTAATTTATATTTTATTTTAATTTATATTAATATTTTATATTATTATATATATATAAAAAAGATAATAAAAAAAAATAATAATGTTATAATTTTTTTATTTAAATTATACGATAATCGTAAAATCGTTTTATTTTAAAATAAATAACGTTAATTATAATTTAATTTAAAACTTTAATTAAATAAAAAATCTCGATAAAATATTCGAATATAAAATTCGTTATTTAAAATAAAATTTATAAATTAATTTATTATTTAAAATAAGATTTATTATATTATTAATTTCGTAAATTTTATTTTAAATAATAAATTTTATTTTAATTAAATAAAATACGATATTAATAATTTAAAATAAGATTTATTAAAATAAAAAATCTTATTTTATAAAATAAAACTTATTTTAAGTTAATTTTTAGCGATTGAGATTTTTTTAATTAATTAAATCGAGACGTTATTTAAAATAAATATTATTTTAACGTTTTTTATTTATAAAATTTATAAATTAAATTTATATTACTTAAAAATAAACGAAGACGAAACGAACTTAAAATTTAACGTCGATTAAACTTTTTTTTTTTTTTTTTTTTAATTAAAATTTTAAATTTATTAATATATTTAAATTATAAATATATTAAAATTATAAAAATATTAAATTTATAAATTTTATTTAAAATATAAAAAATTAATGTTTTATTTTAATTTTTAAACTTTTTTTTTAAATTGTTTTTTTTAAAATTAAATTTTTTTTTTTCGAATCGAAATTTTAAATTTAATTATTTATTAAATTTATAAATTTTATATAAATTTAATATAAATTATAACTTTTTTTTTTTTTCGAATTTTTTTATAAAAAAAATTTTAAAATTAAATTTTTCTTTTTTCGAATCGAAATTTAAAATTTCATTATTTATTAAATTTATAAATTTTATATAAATTTAATATAAATTATAATTTTTTTTTTTTTTTAAATTTTTTCTTTTTTTGAAATTTTTTTTTTAAAATTTTATTTTGCAAAATAAAATTTATTTCGTATTAACTTTTAGCGATCGAGATTTTTTTAATTAATTAAATTTAATCGCTATTTAAAATAAATATTATTTTAACGTTTTTTATTTATAAAAAATAATTCGTAAAATAAGCGTAAAAGTTTTTCGAAAATTTCGTTATTAATTTAATTTAACATATTTAAATTAAATATTATTTATATATATATATTTAAATTTAATAATTTTTATATTATTAAAAAGCGTATATCGAATTATATACTTTTTAAAATTATAAAAAAATTATATTTTTAAAAAAGTAAAAGATAAAAAATATTAAAAATATATGTATAAATTTTTAATAAAAACGTTTAAAAAATTTAAACGTCGTTATTCGAGCGCGAATTGAAAAGCGTAATAATTTTAAATTTATAATTAATTATATATATAAATTTAAAATATTTTAATTTAATTTTATATTATTTTTTTATATAATAAAAATTAATATAATAAATTAATAATATAAATAATATTATATTTTTTTATTTCTCGTTATAATTATAAATTCGTTTAAATAATTTATTTATATAATAAATTTATTTTAAAATACGATATTTTAATTACTTAATTTAATATTTTAATAAATTTTTTATAATCGTCGCGATCGAAATATAATTTTTCGATTTTCGATTTTCGATTTTAAATTTTTTCTTTTTATCGAAATTAACTTATTTGTTTATAAAAAATATCGTAATTAATATATTTTTTTTACGTAAATTTATTATTTTATTTTTGTTTAAAAGAATTTATTATATAAATAATAAATTTTAGCGTTAAAAATATTCTTTAATTATATCGCGAAAATTAATTTCAATTTTTATCATCGTGATATCTTAATAAAATATTACAAAAAATAAAAGTTAAAAAGAGTTTTAACATTAAATTATAGAAAAATGCAAGTAGTGCAGCTATATCATGAAAATTGAGTTTAGGCGATATATAAATACAAGCTGAAACTGATATACTGAGCCACTGACCCTGCATTTCATCATCTCCAACCACGATGCTTAGCTTTTCCGAGCCAGCCTCCATAATGCTACATGAATAAGCGAGGCTGATTCAATCTCCACGAATTACCAAGTCAATCGCTTTAACTAGCCTAAAGCCCCTCTCCCACCGACTTACATCAATACTCAAGAACTTCGTAGTACAATGATAGTCCAGGCCCCAATCAATACTGACAGCAACATGCTAAAGTCTCGCGTTCGCCCTCCTGAGCCACCCGTAAACGCCAGCAGACTACTACTATTATTTTTTCCAGGCGTACTGATCCCATTCGTTGAGGAAGAATTGTTCTGCACGGGAATCGTAACAGAGCCAAGAATTAGATTAGACGAGTCTAGGGTCATGGGTACGCCGGACAGGCCCTGGATTGCTGAAGCACCAGTTGTACGCGTTGTGCCAGCTATGGTAACGCCCGCTGCAAGCTCGATGACAGGCTGGCCAGCGATTGTATTTCCCTGAGTCGGGTCGACATTGGCGATCTTGACAGGTGACACGTAGCTTGAGCCGCCAAAGTGTAGATTGCTGGACGAATCAAGCGAGTAAGAGGTACCTGAGATGACAATAGCTGGCGCATTGGGCGTTAGAGTCGCGGAGTGTATGGATATTCCCGTTGGCAGAGGCATGACTACTTCCCCGTTTATCGTCGTGGGTACGGGGCTATCGTTGTAAATACGATAGGAGTGGCCATTCACAAACATGTTACCCGACGTGTCGACAGAGAATGTCGTACTGGCAACGATCGTTGCAGGACCTCCGTTGTTGAGTGTAAACCCTTGAATGGCGACACCTTTCGACAAGGGTGTAATCACGTGGTTTGCGATTGCGGTGGTCACTAAGGATACTACCGGCTCAATGTGTGCTGTTTGACCACCAATTTGAGGATCATTGCTCGAGTCAACAGCGATCGGTTGCCCCCTGACATCGGGTGCGCTAACACCAGGTCTGACATCTACGCCGTCAATATTGTAGCTCTCAACTGTTGCTAAGACATGATGACTGCCTAATACAGTAGTCATCAATGCTGGAGCTGATGTTGCAAGCAGCTGTGGGGGGTGTACTGTGCTAACATCCTCCACTAAGGACCCTCCGGATGCATGCATATTATTTGCTGGCTGATCTAAATCGCTGTTAGCCGCATTATTTGGCGACGCATGATTTGTGGGACCGTTCTTGAGATCACTGGAAGCAGGCTTCTCCTGTAAAGACTGTGCCTGCAGATCTTCATTGCCTTGATTGTTCGATGAGGGATCGGCCGGAGCTTTGTTCGTACCTCTGAGTGGGTCAGTTTGCTGTGATGGGTCCACTTGCATGCCACCGCTGCCATGGCTCTTTGCTAAAGACGGATCACCTGACGTCTTAGTAGGATCAGTGGATGTAGTGGTCCTCTTTGGTAAATTCTCCTGTGTCGCAGCAGGCGTTGCTGGCCTTGGATCTGGATTAGGGTTCGATGGCGGAGTCACCTTGGGTATCATCGCGGTTGCTGGATCAAGTGTTCTCGGTGGATCGTAGCCCGTGAAATAGCCTTGAGTACAAACCTTCCACAAAGGATCCATGTCGAGAAGCTTGGATGGAAAGATGATTAGGGGACGATAAGGCTCCCCAGGTTCTGGTTTATACCACTGACTCCACATGACGCTCATTGGCGGGCATGGCAGGTTATCGAAGTTGTAGACCGATCCCGGAGTAATAGCAGATTCGAGTGCGGGGTACATGGCAGTCGCGACGGTCGAGAGCTCCCCTGGAGCAAATGCAACTAGCGTAGAGTTGATGGTAGTGCCTCGATACCCACAGGAATCAGTTGCACTCAGGCTATAAAAGTTGACGTAAATGGAAGGAGAAGTAAAAGTATGACTGCCGGACGTAACAATACTACGTGGAGAGGAGTCATTCCTTATAGTGTCCCACTTCGACTCATTCATCGGGGCGTGAGGCGGATTTGCTATGGCAATGGGGTTTGCACGAGCTTGGATCGTTGCTTCCGGCGATTCTGCGCGTCGTGGGATTTTCGGCGTACTCCAATTAGGAAGTGTCATTGACGGCAAATTCCACATTCCAGGATTCGTACTGGCGCTCGCGCCTGGTTTAGACTCCCAGGGGTTCGACATGGGCATTTTGAAGTAGATGCCGTTAATCGAAGTATACACCATGGTGGTAACAACCTGCGTGTATATGTTGGCATCTGTAGGCGTATAGCCCCAGTATGTAAAGCCCAAAGCCGTGGTTGCGCCTTCGGTCGGTGGGTTGACGCTCGTACCAATGATATTCAAGCACGAAGTGTTGGCCTCGGGTGATGGCCAGTAGTACACGTCAACATTAGGACCACCAATCGCGCAAGGCCCGCAGCAACCGTAGATGGCGTCTTGTGCGGGCGGCTGGCGGACTGCTGACCTGTATACCAGGGAGGAAGATGCACACGCAGGCTCCCTCATCCAGCTTTTCAGGGTTGACCACATTGATGAGGTAGCAGGCGGTACCCCGGAATTACCGCCCGGACATTGGGCTGGATCATAGGGAGCCGGTTCTTCATCAACAACTTCATTGAGGCCAGCGACTAGATCCTCAGCGCTGTCTTTAACAGTAAAGCATTCATTTTCCAATAAGGCCGCTAACGTCTTTCCGAAGAAGATAGATGCCGCATTTTGCTTGTCGCCGTGACATGTATTATCCCAAAGGACGCACTCTTCTGAAACATTGAAGTTAGAATCTGGGTACAACGAGGTGCTATTTGCCGTGGTCTGAGGCCCGCTGGCATTCATCGCTCTATCAGAATCCCGACTCCAGAAATTGTACGGTTTGGGGGCAGAGACGGCATCGCTCAATACGCCTCTGTCCAGGAATGCTAGCAGTGCACAACCAACAAAACGATGTGTTCTACACATATTGTGTGAATCTCAACAAGTCAAAGCTTAGAAGACAGACTGCTTTTAAGAAGAACAATCGACATCCCTGATCGCAGACACGTATCACAAAATTCACATAAGAGAAAGACGAGATGATTCACATCTACATATTTTTGAATCTATATGTGCCTTAGTAAAAAATACTACACTCCTGAAGCATGCAGGAAGGGCACATGAAAGGGAAACGCTGATGCAAAGCTGCGGCTGGTTGCCAGGCTCGCAGCAACTCGTGTAGGTATACGGTTCCGCGTCAAATGATGATAGCCACTTTAAACGGAGATTAAGGGGAATGCTAATAATTGATGTAGCCATTGTATTGTACCAGTCAACCATCCCGCATCGTCTCATGATTCAATGTTAGGTATCCATTCCGTGTGATAGAGAGGCTTATAGCTTTATACGAAAGGTGTCTTGTCAATGAGGCTTATGCAAGTGAGCTGAGGCAAACCGTGTCCTGAGAAATCCCTTAACGCCTCTCTGGCGCAGCGTTCACGCCTAGGCTGAAACACTTGTTATCTCCATTATGCAACCTCAGGTGATTACCTGAATTTGTATAATTGCAAATTAAGTAAGAACACCCTAGGCCCTCCCATCTACTGGTAGGTTTCAAAAATCAGAGATTCAGCCTTACTTCTTTTTCCGCCCCCGCACTACACGAGAATAACGCGTTCGCGTAAAGAAAGCTACATAGTATATGGCTACACTATATATAGAGGGAAACATCTAGTAATCTAGATTATAGAGAAGGAGATTTGAAATCTCTACATATATTCAAAGAGTACTTTTTTTGAGTTTGATATCCTACGTGTCACAGTACAATCTAGTATAACTGAAATAGGGCTGATTATGGGCTTGACAGCGCACAGTTCCAGCCTTTATGAGATTACAATGGAGGCGGAGTTCTTCCCCTTACAAGCGACACAGGATTCGCCATCTTGTTCGTGAGTTTGCTTGCGAATTCTCCTCAGAGTGTTCATTTAAAACTGACAAGGGATGTGTGCGATGCCTGAAGACTGAGTATGAAGGGTTATCCGCACAGCGAAATCATCGTCACCACAAATTCCCGTCCCAGCTGCCCAAACCCGATGCCATACCTTCTCTGCGATTGCAGTGTAAATGTTCATAGTTGGGCGACAAGACCTATGCGCTGCAACAATCTATGACGATCTTGATATGCTTAGAGCAGAATCTCCAATGGAAGACAATGCCGATATCTTATGATGTTTCTCCGGGTGGAAGCCCGCAAAAAGGGAAAGCGGCGCAACGTTGCATTTAGGCCTCCCATGCAGGCCACCCATTCAGATCACCAACCCATAGGTCTATCAAATGGACGCACTGCTTTGAAGAACGTCAATCCATCGTAAACGCGCTTCGCACTAGGGAAAGGTCATTGTTGGGGATCATCGCCAGGCCTTAGTTGACCTGCTTCGTACCGTCTAATTTGTTGTCATCGCTTCGTGCTCTTCTTCGCTAAGCGGCGCTCTGGTGATTCCCTGGCTAGCATCGGTGTCAGAGGAATTAAAAGGGACATACAGCATCTCCAGTATCTGTAAAATGTGCTCGGTATTGTTCTTGGATGCCTGTGGCAACAAGCATCACCGAAGACCCATCTGCCAACGGTCCGACATTCTCTACGTCAACAGATCTTTCATTGTTACCGTGGAAATTGCCAGCAGGTCTTGACCCGTCTCCATTATCCGATGAGTAATGTGATCCTTGATTAAGAAGGACCCGCGCGTTCGTGGTTTGATTTTCTTCTATTGCAAAGAAGGTAACACGGCGTCCGAGTTATTTTGAACATCGTTCTTCCTCACCAGGTGCTTTTTGGGCGTCCTGCTCGTTGGTGTCATAGACGCGGGCGTTATACTCTTGCGCAAGATTGACGTTCCTTGTTGTTGTGTCGGCCCAACACTGACTAAAAACATTCGTCACTAATGCATGCTTCTCCGTACTCTCGCCTGCAATTCAATTGCCCGTGTGATTTGTGTGGTTCTTGACCTTTCTAATTTATCTTGCGTTCTCGATCATAATGAAACAGACCAGAAGAAACGGCCACGCAGATCATGCGCACCGCCCTGAAGTGAAGAAATGTACGAAAAGCCGGATTTGTTCTATCTTGTATCGAGCGCGGTATTGGTGGTAGCCTGCTGACCTTCAATATTGGAGACTTAAGAGAGAGAAGATGGTTGCTATCCAGGCCTTCACTCTCCAATCTTGGTTGAAGTGTCTCCTAATTCCTCTAGCATGACACTTTGTAATGGAGACTGCACGGCAATAGAAACCGTGGCTAATTGGAAATAAAACTTGTCGCTTTTTGTGTTTAGAGAAAAAGATCGCAAAGACCAATATGATTGTTGAAGGGGACTCACAGCCAGCGAAACCTGTATGCGACTTGCATCAGGGAACCACACTACGATACTGCAGACAAAAAAGTCGAGTCGTTTAAAGGCTTGTGTGTGTTTCGCAATGTAGGTGAATTCTTTTATTTATAAACAATACGTTTACCCATAAATAACATAACGTCTTTATTATTATTATAAATAATACGATTTATCGAAAAAATTTCTATTTAATAATAATATTAACGATTCGTTAAAAAGTTTATATTATATTAATAAAAATTTCGAAAATCTTTACGATTACAAGCGAAATAAATTTGAAAACATTATTTTTAACGTTGTTAATTTTTAACGCGACGCACGATTTTGATAAAAGAAATTTATTATTTATTTTTATTTATATAACGTTAAAGACGTATAATTAATTCGAAGAAAGTTAAATAATTTTTTAATTTTATTAACAATAATATTTATTAATAAATTAATTAATTTATAAATATTTAATTACTTTTATTTATTTTATTCGCAATAATATATATAATAACTTTTTTATTATTAATTAAATTATAAACGTAAAACTTAATTTTGTTTTAAAAAACATTTAAGATTTATAAAACTATTTTTAAATCGAAAAAAGCATTTATTTAATAAATTGTTTTAAAGTTTTAATTAAGTTTTATATTGAAAATATTAAAAATTTAAAAAAAGAAAAAAAGAAAAAAATTATCGTATTTTAATTTATTAAAATTAATATAAAGTTTATAATTATATAAAAACTTATAACGAAAATAATAAGTTTAAAAATTTTTATATATATAAATTTTTATATATAAATTTTTAAATTACGTTAAAATTAATAAATTCGATAAAGTTAAATAATATACGTTTATAAAATATTTATAATTTTGCAAAAATTAAAAATTTGAATAATATAAAAATTCGATATTTTTATAAATTTATACTTTAATATTTATTAATAATTACGTTTTATAAATCGCTTTTTTTATAAATATTAAACGTATTTTTAAATAAATCTCGCGCATATATAACGTATAAATCGCTTATTTTAAAACTTTAAAACTTTATTTTTTTATAATCGTTTTATAACTTTATAAATTTACGAAAGTTAATATTATTTTAAAATATAACTTAATTTTTTAATTTTCGAAGCTTGAAAAAAAAATTATAACGATAAAATAAATAATATAATTTTTAAAAAAGTTTGTTAAAAGTAATATATTAAAAAATATTAACGATATTTAAAAAATTTAAAAAAATATAATAAATTGTTTATTCGAAATAAAGTTTATTAAAATTAATGCGATAATAATTAAAATATTAAAATTCGAATAAAGATATTTATAAACGAAAAGCGTTAAAATAATTATAATTATAATTTTTTTAACGTATATATTTAATAAATAAATTTAATTTAAATTAAAAAAAATTAAGTTTTTTATAAAATATTAAAAATAATGTTTTTTATTAAAATTAAATAAATATTTCGATTCGCGAAAAGAGATATTTATGCGTATAAATAACGAAACGAAAATTACGATAAAAAGCTTTTTCGATTTTATTCGCGATTACGTTTATTTATAAATTTAATAAAAAGCGATATTAAAGCGAGACTAATAATTTGAAAACTTACTTTTTTTTACTTAAAAATTATATAAAAAAATATTATATATTTAAAATTAAATTTTATTAATTAAATTTTTAAATTTTTAAATTTTTAAATTAAATTATATTTTCTTTTTTCGTTTTCGATTTAAACGCGAATACGTTTTAAATAAATTATATTATAAAATTATATTTCGAATATTATTATTATTATTATTATTTTTTTTTATATTATATATAATATAATAATAAATAAAATTAATAAAATTAATAAAATTAATAAAATTAATAAAATTAATAAAATT
>WOGZ01000545.1:0-15982 GCA_009733775.1 Alectoria sarmentosa
TTTATTTTATAAATTAAACGATTTATTAAATTTATAATTGAATAAAATCATTATAAAAAAACTTCGTAAAGAGTTTTCGCTTTTTTAAACATTTTTTTTTTTTAAAATCTTATTTCACTCGACGTTATTATATGTGAAATTTTTTATTATATAAACGATATGATAGCTTGAAAAAAGTCTATCGTTTATTGTTTATAAATTTTTATAAAATAAGAGATTTGATACGTTTAAAAGAAGAAAACGTAAATAATAAAATTCGTTTGCGTTGAAATTGATATAATATATTTTCACAATAATATCGATACGCCTTTAACGTGAACTTTATTTTTAAATATCTTAAATGTTTTTTTTTAAACGTAATGTTTCGATAAATTAATGTAAAAAAGATTTATTAATCGTTTTTGTTGTTAACGTCGTATATTTAATTGAAAAAAGATTATAAAAAAGATTTAATATTCGCTTATTGTTATTATATTAAATAATTAAAATTTATTATTAAAGATTATGATTTGTTAATTTAAAAAATGAATAAATAATCGCTTTATAATAAAATTGTGATTATACAATTTAAAATCAAATATTTTTTAATAAAGTTTTATTGATTTCATTCAACGTGCGTCTTAATACTTTTGAATTTTATTTATTAAATTTATCACATCGTTTTCGTTTATTCGTTTCATTCGAAAATTAATTTGATCATTACTTTTATAAATGTATTTGAAAATGTATTTACAAATTTTAACGTTAACGCATATTTTCACATTAATGTGAGCATTATATTTGATCGACAAATACGAATTATAAAGCATCATTTAATAATTTTATTTAAATTCATTTTTTGAAGTTATAATAGATTTATGTCGACGATAAATAAAATATTCGATATTTGATTTAAAGATAATATGATTATTGAATTTTTTTGAAAATCGTTTATTACATTAATCTTTATTCGAATTTTAATAAAATAAAACGATATTCGTTTTACTTATAACGTAATAATTGTAATTATTATAAATTATACATTTAATTACGATAACATTAAAATTGAGAAATCATATATAATTAAAGATTTTAATATTAATAATAACGTTTATCTCGTTGACGTTTAAATAACGATTTTTAAAATATAATATAATGAATATATGAGCATACGATAATTCTCGTTTTTGAAATTTTATAATATAATAATACGTTGAAACTCGATCTTTTACGAGCAAAAGTTAATTAAAATTAAAATTAATCATCGAAATTTCAATCGATCGTAATTTTGTTTTCGGGGTAAAAAGAAAAAATTTGAGGATATTATAGAATTTATAAACAAAAATTACGGCGTATAAGGGGTTGAACGATGTTAAAAACATTTTTAAAAATTGTGACTTGCATTAATCGTTTAATTAATATATTTTTAAAAAATTTATTATAAATAAATTTATTAAAAGAGATGAAAGGGAGCTTATTAAGCATCTTCTTTTTTAAAATATTATTTATGAGAATTTTTAATTTCAATTTGAACATTTTTGTTATTAAATTAAATCGATCGATAATTTATTCGTTAAATAATAAATTGATAATGATCTTAATTTATTTTAAGTTATAAATAAAGATAATGAAGATATTTGATCGATTAAATTTAATAGTTAAGATTATATAATTTTAATAGAATTATTTCATAAATTATGAATTTTTTTGATATGAAAAAGAAAAAATAATACGTTATTTGTTAATTTATGAGCTCGTGATAATTTTATCGATTTAAACATTAATAATTGTTTAATAAATGTTAATTCGAATGATTTTTTGATTTTGTTTTATTTAATAAAGTCGATTGTTTTTGACGATCATATATATATCGCAAATAAAATATTAAAATAATTTATCGCAGTGAAAAAGACGATTGAATTTAATAAAACGAATTTATATAAAATATTTATAAAAACTCAATTTAATAAACTTGAAGAAATAAAGAAATAAATTTATAAAAAGAAATTAATATAATTCGTGTTGAATTTTCTCGATCATTAATTCGTAAAACGAAATTGTTATTATTATTTCGATTAACAAAAAGACTTTTATTAAATGAAACATTTATAATGAATATATTATTATGTTATAATTATTCGTCGAATGAAAAGATAAATGAATAACGTAATAATATATAAGCGAAATATTAATATAAAATATTATATTTATCATTACTTTGAGTTTTAATTAAGACGTTTCTCGTTTCGAATATGTTTAATAAATTATTTATATTGCTCTTTTAAGCAATAACGATTTCATTTGAAATAAAACGATTATAAATGTGTAAATTATAATGTTGTGAGTTTTTATACAATAGCTTATAATCTCGTGTAATTAAATCGATTTTCAATTTTTCAAATATCGTTTTGAAAACAATAATGTAAAAATTGATGCTTTTAAAAAGAATAATTATTTTTCGATAAAGTTATTGTTTAATGTTATTATAATAATCATATTTGATATAATTAATATAAAAAACGCGATCGAAAGAAAGTTATATCGTGTTATAAATTGTTTTTGAATGTTATTTATAATGTAGATTTGATTAAAAATCGATTTCTCGTTTTTTAAAGACGTCAAAGTAAATATATAAATGATGATCGCGCTTTATATTTTACATGTGAATAAAACGATTAAGTGATTGATGATAATTTGTTATAAAATTATCGAGGCGACGTTATTATATTAAACGTTGTGAACGAAATATTTTTTATATTCATCGATTAAAATTATAATATTAGATTTTAAAAAGTGTAAAATATTATTAATATCACGCTCATTGAGATTAATAAGATTATTTATATTCGTTTTAATTTTATAATGCTTTTTATTCTCGCCTTAATCGTTTTTTTGATCGTCGTTTTATAAAAGATTTATTTCAGATATAACGACTTTAATTTTGTTATTATTATAACATCATTTAAATAATTCGTTTTTAAACGACGTCGCATCATATCGATCGTAAATTTGATTTATAAAATCGAAATTATGTCGTAAAAACTTTATAATGTATAAATGACGCGTAATGTAATTTATTAATCTTATTGAAGATTAAATAATTGTTAAAAGAGGGTTGAAAAGCGAATTTGAGGAAGGGCTGTTAAAGAAATTGATATTAAAAAAAATTGTTAATAGATTTCGTAACAGAGGATTTTTTATATCAATTAAAACATTTTTCGATCGTTTAAAAGTATAAAAAACGCGTCGTTAAGTGAAAAAGAAAATGTTAAGCGAGATAAGAGATGAGAACGCGTTTTAAAAAAACGAAAATCGATTAATTTAAAAAAACGACGGTTGTGAGAATAAGATGTTTATTCGAAATCTTTTTAAAAATCTTTCACGTCCTTTTGAAATAGTAATAATTAATTTTTTAATAATAATTAATATTTTATCTCGATTGTCGACGAAGAAAGATTCGCTTAAAAAGCGACGTTTATACGCATTAATAAAAGTTTCAAGAAAATACTGAAAGACGATTATAATATCGAATTCATTTAATTATACGCTTTAATAGGGCATCGATAGCGAATATATTTATTTGATAATCGATTAATATATTAATAAAAGAATAATGATTGCACGCGGCTCAGTAGGTAAATAATTGAAACGAAAAAAAATTTGATCGCTTCGAATAAACGTCGTGCGATTTTAAAATAAATATTTGAATGTTTTTTAATATCGTTAATAGTAAGTCAATAAACATCATTTTTACATTATTGAAAAGCGTAAATAAAATATTATAATTCACGAAAATATAAAGAAATTATATATTGAAGAAAATAAAAAGCATAAAATGTAAGATTTTTATACACAAATTTTTGATAAAAATGCTCGAAAGGTTTAAACGCCGTTATTCGAACGCTATCCGAAATAGAAAATTTATTTAATTTTTTGATTGACTGTATATATAAATTTAAGATATTTTAATTCAATTTTATATTATTTTTTTATATATACTAATAATAATAATAATAATAATAATAATATTTATATTCGAATTTAATTTATAAAAGTTATATTAAAAAATTTGAAAGATTTAAAACGATTATAAAAATTTAAATTATATTAAATAAAAACTTAGCGTAAAATTATGCTAATATATTAATATTTTTTAAATGAAAGTATTTTAACAAATTTTGATATTATTATAATCATATAAATTTTATTTTTTATTTATATATATTAAAAAAACTACTTTTTATATTTTTTAATTCGTAATTATTTATATAAATATCTTAATATAAAACTTTTAATGTTTCGCGAGATTAAAAATTTATAATATTTTAAACTCGCAATATATTTTTACTGCATTAACGCGTATTTATATTTTTATTATTATTATCGTTTTTATTTAAAAAGCGTCGAGGCGTAAGATATATATTATAAAAAAGATAAAAATCGTAAAAGAGATTATAAAATATATTATATCGAATATATTATTAAAACATCGCTTCGATAAATAAATATTATTTATTTTTCGTTCGAGTTTTACGCGTACGTTAAATAAGTGTATTATCGAAATTTTAATATAATAAAATAAATACGTATTAAAATCAATTATTTTATATAATATTAAGTTTATAAAATTATTTTAATTTAAAATTATTATAATCACGTTATAATTTAAATTATTTTAAGTTATTAATTACGCGTATTAAATATAAAATACGAACGATTAAAATCGCGATAATAATGTTTTTAAATTACGTAATATAAATATATAATACGAAAACTTAAAAGTAATTATATGAGTTATTGTAATTGAAAATATATAAAAAAAAAAAATTTAAGTAAATGCTTTTTCTTTATAATGTTTATATATTTAAACGATTAATTAATAATATAATCGCATATTATATAAATATCTTAAAAATTGTTAAAAAAACAACGAATTTTTCGAAATCATGATATCGTTATATGCGTGTCTTTTTTCGACGCGGATAAAAACGACGATATTGTGCTTTAAGGGCCGGCGTTAGTCTCGAATCGACACTGAACGCTTGGTACTTAATATGCGTGATCTTTTCTTATATACTCGCTGCATGGCTGTTTGATTCAATCGCGAGCTTTCGAAATTCGCCCAAGGAGGTCTAGGCTCCATGATTTCGAACCGAAATTCGGGAACAATATGATTTGTTTAATGAAAACATTTGAGATGCAGTCTAGCGGATCAGGACGGCGTGTTGGACATCTTATGAACAATGTTATGGCAAAGGAAGGAATGATCTGTTCTATTTTCGACTTTGTAGTATCGGTTGACATTTCGCCTCTGCTACATACCAAAAATATTGATCACCAGAGAGACCCTCAACCTATTCTTGAAGCTATTGTGGATATATCGTTCTTGCCAGGACTCGGATCTCCAATGCGCTGACTCACAGCTCATCTTTATTATGTGAGCCTGAAAGTGGTGCAGACGGGATATTCAGATCCGCACCTTGATATCGTTTTCCAAATGTCTTCATCTCGGAAGTCAATGCTTTGAGGTGCGTGAAGTCATTAGCGTCCTCACCCAAGCCCCAAGCGAACGCACCTCCCAGGTTCTTCTCCTCCATAATGTTTGGGAACTTCTTGGCTATAACATCTGGTGTATCCCAGCTCCACCAAAGATTCTCCTCCGAATCCCAGTAGTAATGACCACCACCTTCGCTGTCATATCTCCCGTGCGCCATGGCTTTTTTGTATGAGGCGGACACTTCCGCAGGAACAGGTTCGTGCCATGAGAAGGCACCCGCGCGGCCAAAGTCGGCGCCGGTCAAGGGATCTTCCATCAGGGTTGTCTTGCAGCCTACAGGATTGATGTCGCATCCTCCTTGAGGATCAGTCTTGTACCATTTTATGTAGAATGCAAACCCCAGATTCATCTTATTGGTCGGAACGCCTCTCTCTTCGTAGGCATTGATAGCTGTCAGAGACTGCGCGATGCCGGTATGGTGTTTAGTGGTGTTGTCTCTCCTGTTCATCAGATCGTAGGTCATGACGTTGAAGAAATCCAACGATGCACTGATTGCCGGTACCATAGTCTTGGTGAAGGCCAGCATATCTCTAGGGAGTCCTGGTACAGCAGCCGAGATAAGTTTGTTTGGACCAAGGGCAGAGCGAATCTCCGAGAGCAGCAACGGATATACTTCAATCTCCCACGCCTTTTCAGAGTTTGGGATCTGCTTGTAGTCCTCGCCATTCCCGCTGTCTAACATTCAGTGACACGTCCTGCCAAAGGCAACGAGAACTTAGGAATAGGCAAAATGAAACAATTACGAACCCTGGGTATTCCCAATCAATGTCAACGCCTAGCGGAAAACGTTAGTATACCATTTCCAAACTCAACGCTTTAAGCCTACCATCTGCGCCAGTGGCATCTATCATTACCTTCACATTGCGCGCGAATAGCTTGCGTGTGGTGTCTGTCGCTGCGGCGATGTCGAAGCCTGCGGTATTGCCCCAGCCTCCAATCGCTACCATTATGGCCGTTCCGTCAGTAAACTTTGAACGAGCTATCTCTACCGTCGTGAAGAGAGGCCATGATGATGGCTCCACTTGATTGAATGTTGCCGGGCTCATGAAAGCTAGAGCCACATGCGTTATGTCTGAGACAAGAGATTTGTCAGGCACAACATTGTGTTGACTATTGCACCATGAGAGAGGTACAAAAGTGATGGTCATCGAGCGGACGCACCCTGTAAGATACATGATATATCTGGTAGTGGCCATCTGAGCCATCGCAATGAGGAGAGATAAGACGCGCATGAACATTTCGCAGTTGGACGTAAGTTCAAGCGGTTGAGTATACGGATATGTATGTAGGACGATCCTACACTGGCATCTGGCGGTTCTCACAACACCGGCACCTAACACTTCGCTAGTGCTGTCCTTGACTCCGATTCAGATAAAAAAAATGCTAGAAAAATTTGGAGACGAGAGACTGCGAGCTCAGCCTTGAGATAGATTTTGAATTGCTGGCATGTTGGGGGACTTCCGCCCGCGCACTACTCGCAAATTCAATGATCGACCAGGTCACGTGACTGGTCACTCCAGACAACCAATTTTTAGCGCAAGGAGAAATATTAACAAAACGATTATTTTACTTACTATTACGCGATTATATCGATACATTTTTAAAATTAATCATTAATTACTATCGTTTGAATGTTTTTATATTTACATTTTAATAATGTTATAAATTTATTTAAAATTAATCGTATATTGATTTTTTTTAATATATTTATACAAAAGTCGAAAAAAGTAATAAAATTTATAAAAATGTTAAATTATCATTAAACGTATATAAGTTTAAAACATTATATATATTATATATTAAATCAAAAATAAATTAATTAAGTATTTAGAAAATTGATAATTTTGTTAAAATTTGAAAATAAAAAAATAAAACAAATTCATTAAAAATTAAATGATAAATTATAAATCAAAAAATAACAATAATTTATCGTAATTAAAAAACGTAACGTTTAATTAAACTTTAATATCGTAACGAATTTTTTGAAATACGATAAAATTTTATAAATAAAAATTTTCTTAAATAAAAATAAAAAATATTATAAAGATTTTATATTTTAAATTTTAATATTTTTAATTATTAATAATATTTTCGTATTTTTAAATAAAATATAAATGAAAATCAATTAAATAAAAGAGAAATATCGAATTCTCATATTTTATATAATTAATTTCAATTATCTGTTAAATAAAATAGTTTATAGCGAGGGTACAGCGGTTTTTGTAAGGTCAAATAGAGCGTATCGACCATGAAGCGCGATATCCTCGAATCTTTTTGATCTGTGACCTAGTGATAAACGTAAGTATCCTCATAACATCAGCTCAACAAACCGCGCTTTAAAAACTTCAAATATATTTTTCAAAATGTTTTTGTATAAAACATCAAAGCCTTTATCATCTTTATTATCGAAAATCTAAAAAAAAAAAAACGTCGAAAGAACAAAAAGAAGTTGAGAAAGGAAAATTAAACTATTCTCTTTAATCATATAAAAAAAATGAATCATTTATGCATAAATTCGATCCTTTGTGTTTCTATACCCGAAAGAAAAGGATGTCATAACGAGGGCGTTAGATTTGGTGCATCAGAATGGAGAAAGAGAGTAGTCGCGCGGTCGTAATCCCATCATCAATACTATGAGAGAAGAAGTGAAAAAACGAGAAAAAACGTTCGCGGAATATATATTTTTTGGAGTACGTGTTTCCGACGATATAAGAGATAATAACATTTCTACAGCGCAAAGCGACTCATTTGCTTTCTCGATGGATAGATCATTTCAGCTCGACCTATGCGGAGAAAAGAGCGAGGGAGTGGCGATTGGGTTTCAGCCTCAGTATATATCACAGTCACAGTCACAGTCACAGTCACAGTCTCACGCCATCTTCGCCTTTTCCCCAACTCTCAATTTCGTTTTCAATGAAGCCGAGCTACACAACTAAATTACTCATTATCGCTAAGCATGACATTCTCAGTCTCTCTCTCCACAATGTCATCACGACCGATTCTCCGGCAACATTGGCTAGCGGACTCGGCCGGCACCAGGAAATCGCACGGATTGAAACCGCAATGCTCCCGCGTGCGTGGGTACGTCCGAACCAGTACGTTATGTTGAAAGAATGGTTGGTTCCCAGCCTCCTCCGGTTTGTTGCCATGCCAGCCACATACTTTTCTACTATATAGAGGACTGGGCCAGGGGAGCCTTGGGAGAAGAATCAATCCATCTTTCACATCACATCCCATCCCTTCATCATATTTCAACACGTTATCGCGTATTCTACGGCATCAGGCGGAGCAGAGGCGGGAAGTCGTTGCCGCCTTGGTGGGTTTTGTCGCAGCGGCCGATGACGAGAGAGAATACTCCGTACTGGGTGAATAAGAGCGGATTTGGAGGAGATGCACGTGGAGCGTTGAGTTGGGGTGGGGAAGTGGAAGGTGGAGGATATGCTCCAGGCAAGGGGGGTTGGCGATTGGACACGCATTAGGAATGAGATCTTGCCGTTCGCCTTGGCGGCGTCTTCGGCTTTTTTTTCAACATGTGCTTAGAGCTGTATTGTCGAAGCGTTCGAGACTGAGGAGGAGGAGGAGGTTGATCTCATCGCGGAGATGAGCCACGAGCACGGGCGCGAAGTTGTCCATATTTGCTTTGATAGTCGTCCAGGAGTACTTGAATGGATCTGCCTGCATCGACTTTCGCAACTCGAAGCAGCTCGTCGAGTCCGTCCATCGTAGAACTCACGATGCTGGTGCAATGCTCCCGAGAAAAATCCCTCGCCCTCATCGCCTGCCATCGGGGAACATTACAGTCTCTTCGACGTGGTGAGGGTGGTCGACGGTCTTGAGGCACGTGCGAATGTAGGTTAGTAGATCACGCACGTCGGATTGATTGTGACTGGGGGAGCCGTAGGACGGGATGTGGGGTGCTCGCAGCATAATGACATTGAGGCCGCGGAGGAGACAGTTATGCGCGTGGGACATGCCGATGGCTTCGCCGAAAGCACATTGGCTATCCTATTCGACGTCAGCCGATTGGATATCTGAATTACATTTCAAAAGAGCTAGGAAGAGCTTACGGACGCCGTTGGGCAGATCTGGGGGAACGAGAAACTCGAAGGGCTCGTTTGCCCAGGGTCCTGTTGACATTGAGGAGGCGCGAATGAAGATTGGGCAAGCGGGCAGATTTTTTAAGAGTGTGTGAAGTAATCAGGGTGGTTTCGTATGCAATACGCTAAAAAAGATGGCGAAGTTCATGATTGACGAAGCAATCGCCGCTAGGAAGGAGAGTTTGTAACACACTAAATCTGTAGAGTTGTTGCTTGAGCCGCTGTCATTGGCTGAGTCATGGGCAGGGGCCGAAAGCTACAGCTCGTAATATAGACCCGATCGTTCAAGGTGTCGAAATTCGGGTTCCCAGCCATGTTTCAGCTATGACCTATTGCGGGTGTCGGCTGTATCACTCCGTTGGTATGAAGTCAAAGACATCCCTCAGAAGAATCTATCCATCTTACACACCACTCGTGATCACCGTTCTTCCTATATATCCTACTTTTCGACACAAGGTTACTGTCCCTGCCGTACCTTCCGACCATTGAGCTCGGGGATTGAGAGGGTAGAACGATCTTTCTTGGCATGGCACACAATACCAATCTTTGCCACATTTGCACCTTCTTCACTGTTCTTTTCCTGTTTTCCTTCCTCTTTGGTGATTTGTATATCTCATACTAAGGCCACGAATGTACCATTCTCGCTCGCAGCTACTTGCGGCCATGACCACATCGCTCTTACCGGAGGATACAGATGTGTTGACTGTTCTAGATTTGGCCTTGAGATATTCAAAGCCTTTCGAGACGAAGCGACCTTCTGAACTATTCCAAACCGTTCTAGGCTTAGAATCATCAGATGGAGGCCGGATATATGTCTCGAGTACAACATTGGACTGTCTAGTCTTCGAGCCATTCCACCAGGCGATCTTTGGTTGTGTAGTGACAAGCAGAAAAGAAAGCGCTGACGCTAGCAGAATTTTTGGCGGAGATTGTACCAAGAGCCACGGCCCTTGAAAAGCTTCAAGATGGACAATCGGTAACGAGTGGGCTTGTATAAACGTTGCAAAGGCATTGGTCCTCCGACTCACACTGCACGGGAGGCATGCCGAAGATGACATGCCAAAGTCTCTCAAAAACCATCCCTGAGTGATGGTCGTTTAGGCTGGTAACGAGTAACCACTGGCGCCATTCAATGTATTTCTCTCTCGGCCAGCGATACACGGCTGCCTTCGTTACGACGAACTGCGCGCAGCATGCTGCGGCGACGTCTTCGGGCATAGGAATACCGAACCAAGAGTTCCAGTGCTCATAAATGGCGGCGTCGACTGGGGGATCGGAGCGAGTGGAGAGTAGCTTCTTGCGTTTTTCATTGCGTTGTGTCTCGGCGAGATATATATGCTGAGAACAGCTATCTCCACATCGGAAATTTTGGTAGCGGCGCAAGCGGATGGTGGTGAGGTTCAGATTGTTGACTTCGGCCGCCGAGTCGAAGGTTTGATGCCAGGAGTTTTCGTGACCATGTCGGAAGGCGATGATGTCGGGAAGTGAGTCGTAGCGATCGATTAGGAAAGAGAGGTACCGCATGGCCTCATTGCCAACATTTGCAGGTACATGTAGTGTGTCATTGGGGTTTGTGTCTTCGGAGACGAGGTATGTGTACTGGTCCCAATCGGAATGAACCTTGTTCATCCAGTGGGTGACATCGTGGGTTCGTGCTACCACTACCAGAGCTCTGGTTTCCTTCGAGACGTCGACAACGTGGTCGAGAGCGCTTTGGGTAATGTTTGTCTGTTGCAAGCGACTTGCGGTAGTATGAAATACTTCTTCTATTGGGAGGTACTTGGGGATGGCTGTCGTACGTGAGCAGGTGTTTGCCATAGCGGGGCAGAACTGAACATCGATGGTACCTGAAAAATACAAGAGTAGGACGAGAAGACTACAAAAGACGGAAGTATAGATCTTGTACGGGTACTTGGTTGGGCGCTGGAGTTGGTGCGATTCCGGTTCCTCGCTTGCTAGCCTATCATATACAGGACTAGAGGGTAGTCCAGGCAAGCGATATACTTGCTTGAGCACATGGTCGGAAACGAGGGAATATAAGCCGGACATTGGGAACGATGTCAGACAGCAACTATATGGACGAAAAACGAACACGAAGAAGGATCAATGTGGAAGAAGAAGAGGAGGGAGAGGAAGAGAAAGAGGAGAGAGGAAGGAAAAGAAGAAGAAAGTGAGTAACGACAAGATGGCACGGCACTCGAAGAAGGGGGTCGCAACCTCCATCCCTTCATCTCGTGTATCATGTTTTGCTACGTTAGAGAGTCTGTACTAGTGAGTAAGGCATATGAAACCCGACGCCTGTGACGAAAGATTGCCTTTGAGTAGCACGAGTATGATAGGCACCTAGGGGGTTGACTACGAGAGAGCCCTTGACAAAAACAGCAGAGCAGTACTAATCAACCATAACGTGTTTGAAGCACGAGGATGAATGGCTGTTTTGCAGCGCATTTTCCACGATGAGACTGGATGAAGGCGGAATACTTGAACGACTTGCCAACTTGAATACAGTCGTTGATCATTTCATTGTTAAGGGTGTAAAAAGGGAGTACGCGACGTTTCGGAAGGCTCTCGCATTCCCTGCTTGGATAGGGACAGTTCCCGTCGGTACTAAGAGCGCCTCCCGCGCACGATCTACAAGCTAAGCTTCAACTTTCACCCACTTCACCTGTCCGTAAAGGCCTCAGTCAATTGCCGAGAGACACTGGCGCTAATTATTCTACAGCGAAGAATTGTCAAAAAATAGGATATATAGGAAGAACGGTGATCACGAGTGGTGTGTATGATGGATGTTTCTATCTCAGAATACCTAGTTCTGGGGGATGTCTTTGACCCCATACTATTAGAGTGATAAGTTTAGCCGACAGGCGCATAGGTCATAGCTGAAACATGGCTGGCAACATGGCTGGGAGTCCGAATTTCGACAGACAGAAACAATGGGAGCTGCTTCTCAAGGAGGAGATGCAGGCGATTTCTCTGTTTTCGGCGATGCAAAAGCATTGTAGACGGGATTCGCATTGCGGACGAGGAAGCTCTGGCCGACAGCACCCTCCGACCGCAAATGATCACCCTTGAAGATGTCACTGACTTAAAGCTTCCCACGGGTCCATTCACCTTTCGACGGGACAATAATAGAGTTCTCGTCAATAGCAGTGAGTTGCACGTGGATTTTCTCTCCAACTTTCGATTAACGGGTGCGCAGGCCTTCATCACCGAATCGCAACGGAACCCTGGTCCTGCAACGTCACATCAGAGAATGAGGTATCCAAATGTCTGTACAGCGTTACAAAATATGCAAGGTTTTGGATCTCTTTTAAATCTTGCTTTATACTCAATTTATACGTACGTAATTCTGATTCGCGTAGATGGCTACGTCTAGCATATGCATTAGACTTATCAAAGACGACTGGTCCACCACGTCCGATCACCACCATCACGTTGAACGTTTCACACACGGTGCCATCGTACAGCTCATTCAGTGGGCAAGCACGTCCTCCCTACCCAACCTGCCTAAACGCTTCCCTCATGTCCAAGACACAAGTCACGTGAAACCTTTTATTCACAACGAATTGCTTCATTCCAACGCATATTTGGCTCATGACATGAGTGTTTGGCCATGAAGGAACGATGCTGACTCCCAAAGTCAATTCGGATGACAGAAACCGTTCCTCCGAATTCTTCCCCCACGGCTCTCGATGACGGCTGCGGCCTTGGCACCGTAACCGCCGAGCTTAAGGAATCTTTTCCAAACCTCCCCGTCGTAGCAACCGACTCTTCGGCCGGCATGATCGACGTCGTTATTCGCAAGGCGGAGGAACACGGCTGGAAAACTTTGATGCCAAAGTTCTAGATGGCGGTGATCTGACCGGTACGCGCAGTTCTTACAATTCAATATCAACCCACACCACATCAAGAGTCGCCGTTCACTTCACGTGATAAAATTGCCCATTCCACTCCACTCATTTTACCCCTTCCCAAGTGCGCTCATATGCTTACCCTCACCCCAACCCAAGGGGTCTCCCCCTCCATCATCACCCATGCATTCGGCACTTTCTTCGTCGACCTCGCCCACAGCGCCACCGCGTCACTGCCCCCAGCGGCGTCAAAAACATCATCACCTAAGCCGACTCCCACCCCCTTCCTCAGGCATCTCGATCTCGTGGGCAACATCTTGTCGAAGATCCCACCCAGAGTTCAAAGCGCCACTGATCTCCACCCCGACCCCGAAGTGGGCTTGCCTCAGTTCTCAGACGTGTGTTACTATAGTCATTTTGTTATACCCTTTCGGATGATATCCGAGGATTATTCACTCGGAGGCTGTGACACGTCTGAGTTCAAAATTCAATAATACCTTTGATCATGTACGATATTTTTTGAAGAATTGTTTACAATAAGTGAATTTTTTTTTTGCACGTAATATATTCAGAAGACCATTTAATTATTTACATTTCAACTTTTCTTTTTAAAAAACAATATGGTTCGTGATTGTACAGTTGATTTCTAATATTGTACGCGTCGTTTTAATGTGTTTTGATTGTTTTTAAGTGTTAAGAAAAAGAATTACATTGCGCTTCGTGTTAAGATTGTCAAAACATTACGCTTTGAGCCTGTCTCTTCGCATAAGACATTCAATCTTTTCACATAAGATGTTCAATCCCTTCGCATAAAACATTCAATTCCTTCGCATAGGGCATTTAATCTTTTTATATGAACATTCAATTCCTTCGCATAAAGCATTTAATGAATTTTGCGCTTTACGCTCTGCGCTATATTATCTTTAAAAAAAAGTTTTTTATTTCCTCTTTTTTTTTTGTGAGAATCGAATCATAATATTAAGAAATCTCCGACGCAGATTTTTTAAGTTCAAAGAATTACATCAACGTTATGATTCGAGAGGTGTCAAATGAGTATCAAACTTTGAATTTTCAAATCCCTCAAAACAACGTTAACACATTTTTATGATCATTATTTGAAATGATCTCGAAAAGTGATATGATATCAAATATATATCGACGCGGGGGTTTTTTTTAAGATTTATTTTGATGATGTCGTCGTCGCAGTTTGAAAAAAAAAATTATGAATATCAAATATGTGAACGGATGCGACACGATATTATCATCGATAGAAATTTCAAACATATTTTTAATACGTTGCAAATGATATTTAAGATATATAAAAATAAATATTATTAATTAAATATATCAAAACTCGTGATCGCATTGAATGTTAATCGAATAAAATGAAATTTTAATCTTTTTTCAAGACTCCTGACCTGAAAAAATACGAAATTTTGAATTTAAACGTGTTCAAACATAATCGCGCAAAATTCTTTATCTTATACTTAAAATAATAAGGCTTCGGATAAAATAATAGAATCTTTATTCGAAAGAAATAACTTGGATGTGAACTCAGCGTTTGAGGATTGAGACAAAAGTGAGCGTCTGCGGAGAAGATTCGGCAAAACCTCGGGGCGGCGGGGTCGAAGGATGTGCAGACGAAGCGGGCAATAACGCATTGGACGTGGGAGAGCGCGGATGAGATGACAGAGTGAATTTTTGGGAGTGGGAATCCGGTGTATAGGAGGTGGCATGAGTCGTTGACGGAGGAGGTGGTAGGGAAACTGGAGGATATGAAAAGGGGAATTGAAAGAGGCGGTAAAAGAGGAGTATGGAAATGAAGATGGGCGTTTGGTGAGGGAGGAGGCGGTGAATGTGACGATAGCAAGGATATAGGGCTGTCGGATGCAAAGCGAGTGGGTTGGACATGCTATGGTAACCAGAGACGCGGCCGCCGGGGAGTCTCAGATGCCGGATAGCTTGTTAATGCTACTTCAGGCAGAGGCATTCTGAATTGAATGATCGGAACCAGGTTGAGTGGGTAGCAAGATGTAGACTTCTATGAAGCCTGCTGCAGGATCTATACATCCCATTAAGGCCAAGACGCTATGCTCCGTAAAGCTACTGCTAAAGGCTTCTGGATCGTACCTGCTAGCTGTCTGAGTTTTTGGCACTGAAAATTTGAGGGCTATCCTTGTCCGTGTTTGAGCTTTGCTATACATGGGAAAAACTCTTGACATGGTCAGACTGGGGGTTAGTAGGTCTCGATATTTGGCCATTTCTCATGTTTTTTTTTTGCCATGCATGACTCATCATGCATAACCCCCCATACGAGCCACGCAGGCAAGCAATTGGCGATAGCCGATATAGACAACAAACATGAATCCGATATCTTGAAGCCAACATCATCCTTGGTCTTTGAAGTAGGTGTTGCTCAGCAGAAAATAAGAAACAGCTACAGCATTGTACCAGCGCCATTAGGAATCGAACCTCAATACCATTAAATACCATCAGCA
>WOGZ01000546.1:0-15870 GCA_009733775.1 Alectoria sarmentosa
CGTCAAAAAGTGGAATTTTTTTTATGTGATATCGTGACGGATATGTTCAAAAGAATATAATCGTTTTCAGATTTTCGATTTTCATTTTTTTTACTCGGCTTTGAACATCGCGAGTTTCGAATCTCATTTTTGAAATTCGAATGTTTATGAAAAGGGGGGGGGGTGATGCATAAAGAATAAAGGTGATTTATGAGATAAAGATGATTTATGAAAAATGATCACATTCTTTTTCGGATTTTCATTATTTTTACTCGATTTTGAACATTGCGAATTTCGAATTTCGTATTTGAAATTCGGGTTTTTATCGGGCGTATAAGGGGTAGAAAAGATGTATAAAAGTGATTTCATATTAATTATTCGACGTTACCTTGAGGGAGATACCCTATTTATAAACAAGTTGATAACTATTTGAGAATAAAAACAATTTGTTAACAAATCAAAAATTGTTGACAAAATGTTGAAAAATTGTTGGCGCATTGTTGACAGATTGTTGACATTAACAATTTGTTGTTGGGAAATTGTTGGAAAATTGTTGACAAATTGTTGATTAAAGTTTTAATTGTTGACGCGTTGTTGTTATTGTCGCGTTTTTAACTTTTTGTCAAAGCGCGATTTATATCCGATAGGGTTCCCGTAAGGTAAGCTCATTATAATTATCCGACGTTCGATTCATTTTATTTATTCGACGTTCGATTTTTTTAAAAATATGCATACGAAGGGGAATGTCGAAATTTAGATCACGTGATAGATCATGTGACATGGGCGCATGCGCCCGTAGCATAGGTCGCACTTTCCTTCATAACACTCTTAGAGTAACACAATTAAGTGTTCTACATCATATTTCCACATCACGCATTCTCATATAACGAAATTACATTTTTTAAATTTTATATAATTATCATTTGTTAAATATACGCGCAAGCATTTTTTAAATTTATTTGACGTTTTTTATCAAAAAAGCGGATTCGAGCATTAATTAATCGATGATTATTTAAAACGCATTATATTACGCAATTTGCAATATAAAAAACGTTCGAAAATGAATATCAATAAAAATTCAAACGCAATTATTGAAAAATTTAATATAAATAAATCGAATATGAAAAATGATAAATAAAACGTCGCGTAAAACGATATTATGATGATAATATATAATAAATATAATTAAGACGACGTTGATTTAAAAATTGATCACGATGAAAAAGTTCGATAAAATGAAAACCGAATTCAACATAATAACAATAATTAATAACGAGAATTGTGATAATAATGTGTAAGAATATTATTTATTATTATACGAAAGGCTTCAATAAGGCGCTATCATGCATATTAAATTGATATATTATTTATTTTGATTTAACTTGTTAATACGTACGTACGTTTTTTGTATATTTTTATGTTTTTTTTTAATGTTTATAGTTAATTTATAAGTAGACGTAGGAAATTTATTTTGTGATTTTGTGATATATTTTACGAGGCGGTATACATTTATTTATCTTGATTTAGTTGACTTTATTGAGAAATATTTATATCACACGATAATTTAAATATATATAATAACAATGTTGTATATGCCGAAGGCTTCTGCGTAGGGAAAAATAAATATTTATGTAAATAAATGGATATTGCGATAGGTTTCAAAATCATCGATTCTCTTTATGAATTATAAAAAGTTTTAATACGTAATTGTTATGAATAAAGCAGAGCAAAATGATAAGGCAAGTATGTATTTTTTCAAAATACTTATTTTAATTAATAATCGCGTCTATCAGACATGTATCTCACATTAATTCGATCGATAATAATTAATTTTCCTTTCAATCGTTGAACAACGATTTCAACGTTGAAAGGGTTTCACAACTGTTGTCGATTCGTTGCTCACCAGATTTATAGCGGTTATACACCTATTTTAGGTGTATGCTCGATGCAAAACGGGTGAACACCAGTTTCAAATCCCCGCGAGAGGCTCGGACAGTAATGTATCAAATAAATTAAAACATTGTTAATAAATGATTAAAAGTCGAAATGTCAGGTTTTGCTTTATGATAGCGAATGTTTCGGAGAATACGAATCGAATTGTTTAATATATGATTTTCTTACTCAACAGCATTTTGATTACCTTTCAATAATTCGTGTGCAAGATATCAACTTTGAAATCATTAAAAGAGTCAATCAAAAATCAATTTCTTTTTGATTTGAAGCTCATATCGATATTTATCTTCATCAAAAAAAATAACGACGTTATTAAAAATAACATATTCAAACATAATCTTATCGAAATGTAAATTTATATACACATTAAATCGACTCATAAAATTGCGATAAATTATGATCTTTTTGAAGATTTTATTATCGATCGAAAATAATTTCGTTAAAATATTAAAGTTAAATTTATTAAAATTTCGTAACTCGTTATTCTCGAATTTGATATTCATTTTAAACTCTTTATCGAAATTATTTTAAAATATAATAAATGTGTTTTTTGATAAATTTGAAAACCTTTTTTTTAAAATCGAATGTTAAAATAAAAGCGACGCATTAATAAAAACGTTGAAATGCTTTTTTGATAAAACGCAAAATAATAAATAATTCGATTCGATTTTAATTGTTTATGTTATGCGATAAAATAACAATGTTATTTTTAATTATTAATATATAACATTAAACGATAAAGTCGATAATATCGAGATTAAAATTTGAGCAAATCGTAATCTTCACAATTTTAAAATATAAAGATTAAATTCAACGTTATTATAATTAAATACATAATAAAATCGATGTAATAATCGACAATCGTGCGCATTTTTGCATTTTATAATTTTTAAAATGATACGTTAACGATTGAAATCTTTCTCATATAAATGAAAATGAAAAATGTTTTAATTCAATAACATAAACAATGAGATCGTTTTAAATGAAAATGATATCGATAAAATAATATTGCGCTTATTTAATTATATTTACAAATTTTGAATACGTAACATTTATAAATTTAAAACGAATAATATTTAATACGAAAATAATACGAATTAATAAAATCTACTTTTCGTTTATTTTTAAAATTTTAAAATATATTTACGTCTTTATTATTATAAAAACCTTCGTATATATTTTTTCAAATAATATTTTATAATAATATCGCGCATTAAACAAAATGTTAAACGTTAAATTAATCTTTTGCAATTTCGTGATAAAATATTTTTCATATTCATGATTTATTAATGAAGAATCAAATTCAAAATTTTTTATTTGTTATTTTATGTTTTCGATGAAAATTATAATATACACATAAAGTATATATTTGACGTTATTGATTTCGATAATAACGTTTTTATTTAAAATTATCAAATCAAATTTAAACATCTTAATAACATCGAAAAAATTATTAATATGAGAATTTAACGTTAAAAATAATACATTTATACGTCTTTTGCGCTTTTTTCAATTAAATTCAATAATCGTAATATAAATATTTATTATCGTTCGATACATATTTCGATATAATTCAAATGTATTAATAAAGATCATCAAAAATAAATAAATAATCGAAGATTTTGAAAAATTGATTAAATAAGCTCGATCGTAAATTATAAGTTTTAATTTTATGCGAAAAGACGAAAATTACATAAGTGAACAAATTGTTGAAATGTGTTAACTATCTGAAATATGAAAGGTTTGCCGAGGCAAGAAAGGTTTATCGAGGCTTGACACATTTTGTATCTAGATGCTCTATTACGATTACTCAATCAATCAAATATTTCATTTACTTTCAACAGATTATGAACCCGAAATCGCGAGCATTCGTTTAATATTATTTATTTCATAAATCAATTAACTCATCAATCAAGCGTACAAGAAAAATCCCTTAAAAATTGAATCGTAATATCAAAATTTAAGCGGCAAAGCAATCATTCACTTTGCGACAATTGCGCAATAACTTAAATTTATTCATTACACGTAATCATTCTTGTTAATAAATCGTGCTTTAAATAATATTTGATTTAATTCAATTGTTTATTTATATGATAATCGCAAATAATAAATCGTGAAACGTTGATTATAATTGTTGAGAGAATCATTTATCTACTCTCAAAAAATTACGATCAATTATTTATCAATTTCAATCTTTGAATAATGAATCATATTTATAACGCAATGATCGAGTAACTTTCTAAAAATTCATTTAATTTTATAAATTTACATCATAGCCCTCTATTTAAAGAATAAAGAGATTAAGATTAAGTCAATTCAAACGCGCGCTTTTCAATCAATCGATTAAACGTTATTAAATAATATCATTTCGTTATTTGTGAAACGAGAAAGAAATTGCAACATATTACAAACTCTGTTCTTAAACGACGATTATTATGACATCAATTGTTAAATTACTTTTGACGAAACATTAAGTTAAAATCAATAACGACAACGAATCGTTTATGATAACGAATATCTCATTACAAAATACGGCTTTTATCATATCAATGATCGTTATTATATCAACGATCGTTATTATATCAACGATTTCAATGTTAATTGTGATTGAAAAAAGATATAAAAGACTTTTGATTTTTTCTGATTCTGATTCTCAAGCATCAAAAGATTTAATCATATTCATTAATCACATTTCTCGTCGAGATAAATTTAAACGTTTTAAACATTTTTTTTTCTTTTCTTCTTTTATAAACCAAAATAAACTTAAACGTTTTCGCTTTTTCACGTTTATTATATTTTTAAACATTTTTTAAAAGGAATTTCGAGCTCAATTCAAAAGAGCTCGATTAACAAAACGCATTTTCAAACACGATTTTCCTTTTTATAATCAAACATTAAATAAAATTTATTATTAATTCAAAACGCGTTCGAAAAACAAAGAACGCGATTATATATTTATTTATTTATTTAATAACATTGCAATTCCCGATAATTTTATTCGCGAATTTTCTTTCAAATCAATTAACAACGAAATTTTTTTTAAGATTATCATTTAATTTATTAAATTCAATTCTCTCATCAACATTCAAATTTTTCGTATTTTTAATAACATATCAAAATCATTATTAAAATGTTCGAAAAAATCGTCGACATAAAGTTTAATAACGATTTTTCGCTTTATATTAAAAAGTTTGAAAAATTCAAAGATTTTTAGATATAATCTTAAAAAATGCGATAATTCTTTACGTTATAACGTTTTATTAAGTTTATTAAAATGAAACAAAATGAGATTTTCATTATATTTATTATTTTTGAAAACATCTCATTTAATAAATTTATGATAATAATTAATATCGTCGAAAAAAAACGAGTTAAATGAAATTTAAGATATAAATTTTATATTAACATCACTAAAAATCGTTTTAAAAACAATTTGTTTATAAATCATAAAGATGAAATCAATACGCACATTTTATAAAATGTCATTTATAAAAATAATAAGTTTAAAAACTTCGATACGTTCAATAATTTATATCGTCAATTATTTAAATTAAATTTTAATCAATATAAAAATGCAATTGATTTTGTCGTTCGTTTTAAAAACATTTATAACAATATCATTAATCTATTATTTAAATTGAGATTAAAAATTAATTTTTTTATCTTTTTTTTTCATACAAATTTAAATAAAACGAATAACGTTTATTTTATTCATTATATTCAAAATCATAAATTCATAAATGATGTTAATATCGAGACAATTTATTTATTAAAATACGTTATCATTTAATTTATTCAAATTATATTTTTTTTTAAACGTTAAAAATTTATCTTTGCGTTCATCGCTTAACGTCTTTTTCGCTTTATTATTTTAATTTCAAAACATATTATTATTATTAAATCTTAAAAGAGCGTTGTTTTTGATCTTAATAATAAAATCATTTAAAAACTCGTCAAATATTGCACTCATTATAAAAAATATTATTATATTAAAACGAAATGCGATTAACTCTTTAATAAAAATCATCAAAACAATTTTAATAATAATTTTAACGACGATGATAATAAAAAAAATGACGACAATAATGATAATAATGATAATAATAATGATAACGACAAATTTAAAAACAAAAAGAATAATAATTAAAAGAATGTTTTTAATAACAAAAAGCGTCGTCATAAAAATCATAATTTTATTAAATCATTTAATAATCAAAAAAAAATCATGATTATCTTTACGATTAAAATAAATAATTTATCATCTTCACGATGAGCGATGAATTATGCTTACTCTCAACATTTCACATTTAATGAAGATTGTTTTATATAATATCGCGCTCTCGATCTTAAATTGAACGATATTCGTTTCATCAAAAATATTGAAAATGCTCACATTTTCATTAATATCAATAAAATATACATTAATATTATTATCGATGATTTCAAAAAAAAACTTATTTTTATAAATGTCTTTTTTATCTTAAATTTACCTTTAAATTTAATTTTTTAAGGATAATTGATGCGAAATAACATTCACATAAAATTTGTGTAAAACGATATTGAATTTAATAATCGTGATATCATTATTTGATTATAAAGCAATAATCTTTATTGAAATTCGGGTCACGTGACGTCAAGCCTTGACGATTACGTGCGCACTAATACGCACTTAATACGCCCGTATATAAATCGCTCTTTTTTTCGTAATACTCTTAAAACAATACAACTAAATGTTCTATTTCATATTTTGACAGGTTATGAACCCGAATTTGCATCGGCATTGTTATAACATAATTTATTTATTACTCATTATGATTATCATCATTTTTTGACATTTCATATTCATCGCAATGAAGATGTTAATTATAAAAATCATTACATTTCATGCATCGCAATCTTTTTGATGTGAATAATGTTTATTATAAGATGATCATTTAAATCGAAACGATTACGATTCGCTCATAATAAAAGCGCGTAAAGATCGCAAAAAAACGGGCGCAAAAAGAATAACGTTGAAAATTAACGACATTTAAAACGTTTCTTTTGATAATCAATAACGTTTTTTCAAAAATTATGAACATCTTTGAAAATCAACATCGCTTTTTCGAACGTTAAAACGTTATTAATATTTGATCGTTTTCATCAATATTCGCATCGCTTCCGTTTTCATTTGAAATAAAATAAAACGATTCGAAATATATCGCAAATAATCGTGATATATCGAAATTGTCAAAAGTTGTTATGCGATCGTGATTATGTGATCGTTAAGTTTTTGAAACATTGTTAATTTCTCTGCGTGAAACACGTTAAAACGATAAACGATATATTTTCATTTTGCAAGTCGCTTCACTCAAAACTCGATAATAATAATTATATTTGATAATTCAATTATGAAATATTCGCAATGAAAATCAAAGAATTAAAAATAAAGATTTAAATTAACAATTAATTAAAGAAAAATTATTTTTTGTTTCGCGTATTTAACACGTTAAAGTTAAAACGTAAAAAAAAAAATCTTTTATTTCGAGAATTAAAGGGGAAAAAGTTTTTGTTATAAAACGATTTAACGATAATGATATTATATTTGAGCGTTTTAAACGAGCGAAATGAGATTATTAATTTCGTTTTCGATTTAAAAATCTTATTGTTCTTTTTTTAGGGTTTTTTAATCATCAAAATGATTAATATGATTCGAATAACGTATTTTTTACGAGTTCGTTACGATTTATAAAATCAAATGATTTTTCTTTAAAACAACATTTTTATATTTTTATATTTTTTTCGAAATTCATTAAATTTATCGTTTTTTTAAACATCGTCGAATATTTTTTCGATTGCGAGACAAAGATTCTTCATAAACGAAAATTTAAATTATATCGAATTAATCTCAAAACTCAACGAGACTTTTCTCATATTCTCGAGATTTTATAAACTTTTAAACATCTTTTGAATAATAATAACGATAACGATAACGATAACGATAACGACTTTATTTCAAACTTTTGCGTTAATTTCATTTTTATTTTAAAATAATCAATTCTCGAATTATTATCAAAATTTATCATTAATAAAAAACTTTTCGATTTTAAAGCGCGTCTTATTTCTTCGACGTCGTTTATTTCAATTATTTTTAAAAGTTTTATTACGTAAGTTTTATCATTTTCAAATCTTATTTTATTACAAATCACTTTTTCAAACATAAATTTAAATAAAAATTCAAATTCAAATTCAAGCTTTAAAAGCTTTTAAGTTTTAAAACTTAAATCAATTTTTTTTAACATTATATTTAAACATCTCGAAATTAAATTTTCGATCTTCTTAAATCAATTTAAAAAGATTAAAATGTTTATAAAAATTATCAATCACATCAAATGAAAGCGTTAAATGTAAGACTTTTTGAATTTGATTGAATTATGACATTGAATCGAAATCGATACGATCATATTTATCGAAAGCTTTATTATTAAAACAAAAAACGTTTCGAATAATTATTTAATCGTCGAAATAAAACCTGTTATTATTAAAATAAACGTCTTAATTTAAATCGAAATATATAATAAAATTTACACGATGATGAAAATTCGCTGCGAAAATAATTTTCGAAATAAAATCGAATATTATATTAATGTTTTTGATGTTTAAAAAAAGTTCGAAAAATATAAATTTCGAGATTTTGATATTTTTAATTTTATTATTTTTAAATTGAAATCTCTCATTTTGATCATCTGCGAAAATAAATTATAAAAATATATTAATATTTTTATGAGCGTTATTTGAGAATTCAAAAATCAATTCGATCGAACGGTTTTTTTTTTCGATGAAAATTGAAAAATTTATCATTTTTATAAAAATTTAAATTTTTAATATAATGCGTATCGCGAAAATTATAATCAAATTTATAACGTTTATAATAAAAATCGTGAGGTTAAATAAACGTTGAATTATATGATAATTCGATTTTTCAATATCGTCATTAATTTATTCGACTTCACGCATTCGAAAGCATATATATTTATTATTATTATTAACGACTCTTTTGAACATACTTAACAATTCGTGTTTATTTTTATTATCGTTAAAGATGTTATTAAACATCGCATTTAAGCGAACGCAAATTTTAACAATTCTCACATTTATATTCAAATTTACAAATATTGTATTTATTGTAAAAAAAATTAACATAATATTAACGAATGCGATGCACGCAATAAGCGTTTAAACGAAAACGATATAAATAAAGAAGATCGCGGAGGTCGCGATAATCATGATGATTATAATAATTATAATCGTGATAATCGTGAAAGACGTGATCGAGAAGAAAAAAATTCCGAATTTAAATCCGTTGAAAAAAAAAATTAATTTGATAATGTTAACGTAATTGTGACGATTATTCAATTTAAAATCGCTCGTTGCTTTATCATTCACATTAATTTTATTATGTTTATTATCTTTATCGTTTTCGTCGCTCTTAAATCGACTTTCGAACTTATCATAAACTTTGACGTTTTAAACAAAAAGGTTTATGATATCAAATTTAAAGTCGTCGATAGAACGTAAATTATCGCTTTATTTATTGCAGCAGTAATATCTTTTCTTTAACTTCGCGATTATATTTACACTTAATATATAATTCACATCTTTTCGATTTTTAAGATTTTTAAATCTTTTCAATTTTCACGTTTTATAAATGATTTTATTAATAATCGTATAATTATCGATTTCGAAAATATCGAGCTTAAATGCAAAATGAATAATGTTAAACGCATTTTAATTTTTCGAGACGTTTAATTTATATTTGATTATGATTTTAATTTCATTTTTAAAAAACAATTAAAGAAATAAGGATTTTTTTTGATTTTTGTTTTCGACGATATTGTCGTTAAAAAATAACGTTTTTTTTTTAAACGTATTCAAAATTATCTTTATGCGCTCGATATTTGAAAAAAAATCTTTTTAATTTTAATAATCGTCAATAAAGAGATCTTCGCTTATGATGAATTTTTAATTAAATTTATTTTTAATAATCAAAAGCTCTCAAAATCTTTATCGAATCTTTAAATCGATGAAACAATTTTTCGCATATGACACGTACGTTATAATCATTTAAACGTTCAAAATCTCAAAAAGTTAATCAAAATATGCGTTAAAATGAATTTCTCGATTTCACTTTTCAACGATATTTGCGAATCATGTTTTATGATAAATATAAAAATAAAGTTATATAAACGACACATTGTCTTTGAAAAATAATAAAACGATTTAATTTATAACGATTTTTAGGATTTATTCGATATCTTTTAAAATGACTTTAAGTGAATGATCATTTTTTTTGACGATTAAACCTTTCGATTTAACGTTTATTTATTATTCAATAAATCTGATTTAACAATTTTTATCGCGTTCAAAATGTTTTTTAATGATTCGAAATATAATAATAATAAATATATTCATTTTCGCATTGATTGCGGCATTGAATTCGATAATTATCAAATGAAAATTTTTCGATTATTCAAAAATATCATTTAAAAAAACATTGTGTTTGATAATTTTCAAATAAATAACAAATTTAAGCGTTTATGTCGAAATTTAAATTACGTAATAGATTACGTGACACGAGCGCATGCGCCCGTAATATAGATCGCACTTTCCTTCATAACACTTTTAAATTAATATAATTAAATGTTCTATATCATATTTTCACAGGTTATAAATTCGAATTCATTTGACGATCGTTATAAACATAACTTATTTATTCATTATTATGGTTATAATTGTTTTTAAACATTTTATGTTTATCGTAATAAGGTAATTAATTATAAAGGTCTTCATTTAATCAATCTTCTTGAGATAAATAATTTTCATTTGTAAAATGATCTTTGGTTTAAGCGATTATGATTCGAAATTCGAGGGTTGAGAACCTTTTAACCCTCGACGAGCCGAAGTTATCCGTTTTTAATCGACGTTATATGCGATCGTGCGATCGAATTATGATAAGATCTTTATAACATTGTTAATTTTTTTGCGTGAAACACATTAAATAAGAGAGAATACGCTTTTATTTTTATGACATTTTATTAAATTAAGAGCTTGTATTCTTAATGATGTATTGAATTAATAAAATAAATTGAATGATTGAATGTTAACATTATTATTAATTTGATCATTATTTAAAACAATTTAAAATTGATTTCATTATCATTTAAACGTTTATAAACTTATTTGAAATTAAAAACAATAAACTTTATGTGTCAAAGTTGACGTTTTGATTTCAAAAACCTTTTGAAAAAAAAGGTTAAGGCTTTATTATCGAATTTTTTATTCATTATTAATAACATTTTGTTATCGTGATCATGAAGTTTGATTAATTTTAATTTTACGATGATAATCGTCGAAACGAATATCTTGAATTTGAGTTTTTAATTAAATAACATAAGAAGGATGCGAATCCTTTAAAAAGATTTGCACGTTTATAATTACACTCAATATAATCTTAATCGAATTTAATCTTTATTATCAAATTCAAAATCAAATCTTTTGTATCATTAATATTATTTCATTACAATATTATCGTTTAAATTTATCGTTAATTCTCGCATAAGCACTTTTCATTATTATTATAAAATCTTGAAACATAACGATAATAATTGATTAATATTAATAAAGATTTAAACGATTTTAACGAAGATTAATAAAATATTTATTTCATTTTTTTCACATTATCGTTATGCGATAACGATTTTAAAGTTAACGAGAAGTCATTTAACGTTTTAAGCGATATCGAAATCTTTGATTTACGCGTTAAAGATAAACGATCTCGTTTATCAATTTTCTTTGAAATGTTCGAATCGTTTTTTAAATCATTATCAAATTCGTTCATTTCGATATCTTTTTAAAGCGATATTTTTTAAAATAATCTTTTCGATTCGTTTTTAATCGTGATAAAAGTCTCGTTTTCGTTACTCTCGTTATTATTATCAATTTTTTATATCTTTTTATTTATTTTTCTCGATATCGATAATTGAATTTAATGTTTAAGATGTTATTAAAAATGTTTTTATAAATAATGAAGATAGCTTTTTTTTGATTTTCATTATTATTTTAAAATTTATTATCGAATATATTAAATGAAGCGAAGATATCAATAATTGATTAATGTTGAATAATTTTTTATTTTTTATTGATATCATTAAGTTTAAAATTTACGTGATTATTCGTTAACGTTTTAATTATGTTAATCGTTAATTCATCAAAAAGTATAACGGGAATCCTTAAGTTATGCTGAACGTCATTGATATTTATTATAAATTTATGAATTTTGAATTTTATATCGAGTTTATATGTTAATTGTATAACATTAATATTAATTTCGAAAAAGACGTTCGTTAATACGAAAAGGACTTTCGTAAAATTAATGTCGAAATCGTTAATTTAAACGATTCATTATCATTGTCGAAGTTTTATTTCATTTAACTTTTTTTTATGAGACTCGACGAAGCTTATGATGTCTTTATGATAATTTATATTTAAATTTATATGTTTTATAATTCGAATATAATTAAATTCGATTTAATTATTCATGGCGCAATGAATAAAGAGCGCCGCATGCTCGCAATTAAGAAAAATAATGTTGTTATATTTGTTTATCGTAATGATAATAATAAAGATAAATAATTCGTTAAGAACGGTTTCGACGGCTTTAATTTCATTAATCGCGAAATTTATGTTTTTTATAAAGTCGTTGATCGCAAATTCAAACATTTCTTTATTAAATGTTGAATTAAATTCTTTTATTTGAAATTTGAGAAGTTTATAAATGAATAAGAAAAGAAAAAGAAGGCGCAAATCGATGTCATTTATGCGAATATTAATGTTTTAAATATTAAGCGCAAACGCATTGAAGAAGCGTTATTTAACGTTTTTATTTCAGAGGAAAATAATTATTTTAATGTTAATATAACGTATATTTCAAAGAAGAACGATTATTTTCATATTCATATGACATTTTTAAACGAATTGAACGAATAAAATCATTCGGATTTTATTTTGAATGATTTTAACATTTTGGATGTAATCAATCAAGCGGATCAAAATGAGAATTTTATTAATTTAATAACAAACCCTGATCTGAACAAAAAGTTATCATTTATCAAATTTATGAATCTCGATATTCGAATTATGATAAATTTTAATTGCATTCGCTATTCCTTTATTGATTATTCGATATTTATTATTTATATTAAGGTTTAATTTCGACTTATTAAAGACATTAAAGACGTCAAAATTCAATTTTTTGTTTATGATATCATTAATCTTAATTGCAATGTTAATAACAAACGCGTTATTTTAACGATTTTTAATGTTTTATATATGTTCGATATGAGCGTTAATCTCTTATCGATTGAAAAGCTTTTAAATGTTGATATTAAAATCGTTTTTTATAAGAAAGGTTATGCTTTAATTCAAGATAATATCACATTAATCGATACGCGAAATCGCGATTTGTTTTTTTTGGATCTTTGAAAAGATAATAATATTTTGATCATTTATAATGTTTTTTCGAATTCGATTCATTAATTATAATATGTTTACATAAATCATTTGAATTAATAAAATCTTAATAAGCTTTTTAATATCGTTATAAATGTGGATTTTTTCAAAGATATCGTCGAAGAATATATTTGCGAATGTTATGTGATGAATTATTAAAAGACGATATTTTATAATAATTTCACAGCGCTCGATATCTTATCGAGCGAATTCGTTTATAACGATTTTATTGAGTTTTTGATTCTCATTAATTTTAACGATTATAAATACTTTATGACGTTCAAAAACGATTTCATTTATTATTTTAAAATTTATTATATTCGTTATAAAAGCGAGATTTTCGTCATATTTTTACGTTTTAAGGTTTATTTGAAATTTCGCGATTATCGAATTAATCGTGTTCATTTCGATAATGAAAACGAATATATTAATAAAGTCTTTTTTGAATATTTCGCTTAAGCGGGCATTAAACAAAAATTCATTATCATAAATAATTTCGAAATGAATAAAGCCGTCGAGCGATTTAATCAAATTTTGATAAATAAGATTCATTTAATTCTGTTAAATTTTAATTTTAATAAATTCTTTTGATTTAAAATAATGATTATAATCAATTATTTGACGATGCGTTCTTTTAATATCAAGATCATCATTATATTTTTCGAAACCTTTTATTATCGCAAATTTGTTTTTTTTTATTTGCGAATTATAAACTTTATCGTTTACGTTTTAAAACGTATTTAAAAAAAGTTTATAAATAAGAGTGAAAAATGTATTCTTTTAAATTACGAAAACGAATTCATTTTTCGTTTTTATAATTTAATCAAAAAAAAGGTTATTCGCGTTAATGATGTGCATTTCGTCGAAAAATGTTTACATTTCGTAAATCTCGAAAAAGAAATTGAGATTTATGAATCTTTAAATAAACGTTAACGTTTTTTTATATTAATATTCGTTATGAGGAAAGCATTGAATAAATAACGTATTATTATATTATCAAATATTGAATTTATGATTTTAATTAAATCGTCAAATCGATTGTCGTTAACGAATATTTCATCGTTAATCGTTAATCGCTTTTAAAGACCTCATTTTATCGTTATTGCAATGTGTGTGTTTATAATATTTATTAAATTTATTGCATTAATCGTCAGATCTATCATCGTTTTTTTTTCATTAATATTTTCGAAATTTATTAAAATGAGAATTGTGCGAGAACATTTCGAATATGAAATTATTTAAAAGATATTTGATGATTATAAAAATTTTATTATTTCGGATTTTTGTGATTTATCGTTTGATTTTTTGATGAAAGTTTTCGTTATTTTTGTTTTTTTGTGAATCATATTAATAAGTTTAATATTTTCGAATTTATAATTTATAAATAAACGATCTTTAACAATTTGTTTTATATAAATTAAAAGATTGATATGCGAGATGAGTATAAGTCTTTTATGAATAATAACATTTAATGTCTTATTTAAACGTTTTTAAGGGTTCATGTCTTTAAAGATCGTTGAATTTATATCGTGAAACGAGATTTCGAAAGAAAAGTCATTCGTTATAAGACACGTTAAATTATTCGAGGATTTGAATAATAAAAGAGTCGTGATTATCATAATATTTTCGCGTTGATAATAAAGTTTATGAATTATAAAGCGATTTTTGCGTTTATAACGGTTATGAATTGAAATATAAAATAAATGAACGTTAAAATCGTTTTTTTTTATGACGATGTTCAAAAGAATATTTATATATAATAATTTAAAGGCTTTAATAAAGACAATATCAAGGTTTATAAATTGAATAAGGTTTTTTATAATTTAAAACAATTTTTTAAGATTTGATATTAACATTTTTTAATTTACATAAAAAAATTCGATTTTAATTTCATTAAATCGAATAATAATGTGTTTATGAATTTCAAAAAAAAATCATTATAACGTTTTACGTCGATGATATTTTGATTATAAATCGTAATAAAATCGTCATTAAATGAATCAAAAATGCTTTAAACGTCAAGTTTTATATGTTAAATTTAAGATTATACGTTTTTTATTTGAGTATAATCGTTAAAAGAAATCGTTATAATAATATTATTCGTTTGAAATAAAAAGCGTATATCACACGTTTTTTTAATCATTTCAAATATTGAAATCTCATTTTTATCAATACATTATTCGAAATTAATCGCAAATTAACGCTCATCGAAAAGAATTATATAATTTTCAAAAAGTTTCGTGAAAAATATCAATTCGTTATGAATTTCCTTATGTACATTATATTAAAAATTCATCTCGATATCGTTTATGTTATTTTTTTGATTAATTAATATTTAATTAATTTTATTTCAACGCATTAAAATGCGATTATTCGAATTTTTCGATATTT
>WOGZ01000547.1:0-15817 GCA_009733775.1 Alectoria sarmentosa
AATTGCGGGGGCGGTTGCAAGTTTTGCGCTCCCGTCAAGGGTTTTGCAAAAAGGAATACAATTGATTAATACTTGTTTTTTTACGCTCGGGGAAGACCCCCGGAACCCCCCTTTCCCTCCGGGAGCTCTCCGAGAGCTCCTGCCGAAGGGGCTGTCGAAGCAAGCTCGAAGTCATGAGATATGATACATTATATATTGACTTCGAGCTTGCTTCGACAGCCCCTCCGGCAGGAGCCCTCAGAGAGCCCTCAACAAAAAAAAGAGTCTGTCAGAGACTTCGAGCATTCAAAAGAATTTGAAAAAGTTCCGATCCACCCGATCAAATTTCATGAAAATACCATTATTCGAAAGCGCGTATTTAAATCTATAATTCTATTTATTCATTTTGTTATTATATGATATGTGACACGAAAGAAATAAGAAAGAATAGAATATAAAATGTTGATGTTCGAGGTTTAATTTTATAATATGATTTATTTAAAATCTACTCGCGTTTAAATCGAAAATGAAGAGATAAGATGTATTTTAGCTCAAAAATCGTGAAATCTAAAGGTCTGATTAATGAAATCTTATTTTAAGCATATAAATCTTTTTCTTATATAACTTTTGATCATAAAAAAAGTAAGCTTTTCAAAAAACTCGTCGCAGCGCTCATTGATCAAAGAATAAAGCATTTTTTTGACAACTTTTAAATTATTATATTGTATCGCCGTGAACAATAATAATCACGTATGTTTATTTATATTGCAAACAAATCGAGATCAAAAAGCGCATTTAATTTGTTAAATCACGTAATAATAAATTTTATTTAAAGTCTTCAACAAATCCAAATTTAAATGCGAATCTTTTCGTTTTTCGCGAATTTTTCTTTTTTCGAAAAATTGTACGACGTTTAAAACATTTTGATATAATTCGTAGATTATCTTTCGTTTATCACGAATACGAATATCTTTTATCGTATTTAAAGCATTTTTCAATCTCTTTTTAATTTTGATTTTTTTTGAATTAAGACTTAAAACATCTTTGATTTCATATTTTTATATAAATTTTTTTTTCGGATATGTATCAAAAGGGCGCAATGTAAAATGCGTATCGTATACGTTAAAAATGAAACGTCGAATAAGATTTTAATAGCGAAAATCGAAATTATCGTATCGAATGAAAGAGGCGAGAAGTAAAACGATATAAGATTTATTAAAATTTTCGATCGTGTTTTGAAGAGGATTATGAAGAATTATAAATTGATTTTAAACTTATAAAGCGATTTGATTAAATTGACGACGTCGATAAAGCGTTTTTTTTAAAAACGTTTACAACGTAATTGCGTTTGAAAGTGTAATTGCGAGATTGCGCGTTGTTTATTTTGTGATAAACGATTATTTTGATATTGAATTATAATGCGTTTTGCTCTCGGCGCAGCGAAGTCAAAATCAAATGTTATTTGAAACATGACCCTTTGAGGGCTCTTCGAGGGCTCTTCGAGGGTTTTTGTCAAAAAGATTCTTTTCGTAGGCTCGAGGATATGATGAGCGCAATGTGGAATGAAGAGAAATGGAGGAAAACAAAGAAAATTTAAAAGTTCTTAGCCAAGATATTTTTTTTAGCGCACTACCTTTTCGGATAGTAGTTTCCCAACATGATTTTTGGCACCTCCGTGCATAACTTTTGACCATCAAGAAAGCAAGCTTTTCAATCAAGTCACTTGGATTCGATAGCGTAATAATGATTTTGAGGTGATGGTATGCAGTTGCATCGGTCTACAAGCAGCTGTAATAGGGATTACCGACTTTTTAATAAGCCGTAGAGTGATTGGTGTTGGTGTCGAGCAAGACTGAGAGGCGGCTCATGAACCTCGCCTCGTGGAGGTTTTTGCAAGAATCAACTCCGAGGAAAAGCCGTTGGCTAGTCTCCTTTGGGAATGAGAATCATAAGGTACTTACTGAGCTTCGCGACTGTCGAATCCCGCGAAAGTACTTATTGCCCGCAAAGGTTAGTCCCGTCTGAACTGGAGTTTTGAGCCTCGCGACTGTCGAATCCCGCGAAAGTACTTATTGCCCGCAAAGGTTAGTCCCATCTGAACTGAAGTTTTGAGCCTCGCGACTGTCGAGTCCCAAGAAAGTACTGCCGCCGAAGAAAAGCCGTAGGCTAGGCTCGCTTAAGTAGAAACTTTGAGCCTTTCTTGCATACAGAGACTCGCTGGGGCTTCGAGCTCGCGCATTTGGGGTTTCTCGCTGTAACTTAAAAAAACAAGGCCCATCTCATTTTTTGCCAAAGATGATATCTGTCAGGCCGTTCTATAGGCGCGCTATGCAGGCAGAGATCGCTTTATTCAAAAGAGTCCGGATCAAACTGAGTCCACGAACAAGGAAAACATCTTGACGCTCATGCTAGTATCAATACGTTGCCACTTCAGAGAGAAGACAAGATGAATTTGCCTGAATATTGATTGATCATGTACAGAGTAGCAAGGAAGTCCATTCCATCCGAAACGCCATCACGCCAAGCCACACGCAACAGGACTGAATTCCAGTATCCACCACCAAAGATTATCTCCCCACCTCCAGTCATGCACCTTTCGGACCCGGCTAAATCCAATCCCCCTTGACACTGCTCCAATAACACGGATCGCCCACGTCTATCCCACCCTCACAGCCCGACTCACTACTCAAGTCACTCAAGTCACTCACGAGTACACAAAAGCCCGGCTCCGAGTTGACTCTAGTGATGTTCACTTGGTATTCCCCACAAGCTACATCCATGAACGCAAGTATGATGTTGATCTCACGGCCCGAACCGCTGCCCCAACTGCCACCCACTTTGGGACCACCACTACTGGTGCCGGTTTGGAGGTCAATCGCAGCACAATCGCCTTTGCGCGGTTCGACCTTGGAGTTCAGATCCTCTGTATGAGGCCCGGTGAAGAGGGAAGTATTGGAGCATTTCGCGTCGCCGGCGTCGAAGGAGGCGATCCAGGGGTAGGACTTGCGTTTCTCGAGAGCTGTGTCGGTACTTGGGAGCGACAGCGTTCTGACGCCCAAGGCCGAGAACAGGAGAGACGCCAACAACATTTTGAACACGTGAAGATAGATTGTGGTAGGAAAAGCTATCGGTGTGCTATGGATAGTAATTGTGATTGTAGGATGTATGGCTTCTTATCGAGAGGCTTGACCTGTTCTTATATGTGCAGTCAATGGTAGCGCAGAGCGGATGCCAAATGTCGAGCAGAGGGGAAAGAGTGAAACCAAGAAATGATTGAGTAGAGCAAAGGTCTGGCAGATATGGAACAAGCAAGTGTCGCATTATCCACGTTTCTCTAGCCTCGAAACAAGACAAGAAGCTTCGCCTTGACCAAGCAGACAGCTTGTGTGCCTTCGAGCGTTGTGAGAGCAAAGCGATGTCTGAGAAGCCAAGAATCTTGGCCGATAAGATCTACAGTGTGTCAAGATATGAGACGGCAAGAAACATGCGTCATTCTTATCGTTGCCTTCCGAAGTAGTCCGAGTGTGGCTGGTCCTTCAGGATTTGACAGAATCGAGACCGGAAGTCTCGTGTCCGAGGCCGCAAGGCAGCAGCCGCTGGCCCGCCTTGATACCAAAGAGTAGCATAATAGCATCCCACACATTTGAAACGAGCAGCCGCGGCCCCAACGTCCCTGGTTGATGGCGATGTCATGGGGTCCGCCAGTATGTAAGGCAGAGTAACCAAACATGCTAAGGGATACTGGGCATAGCAGTAGCGGTTCAAAGGGATTCTGCAAGAGATTCAAAGACGGACAAGGCAACAGGAGCTCAAACCTGCCGCAGCATGATCCTGCTACGTTTGGCTGGGAAATGTGGAGCAAAAGGGCTTCATTTCATGGTTGAACACAAGCCCCGAGAAGCAGTATTCACAATCGCACATTCATTATTCGTATTCAGCTCCGGAGGATCGGCCAGCATGTAGAAGCCGAGACGTTCCAAGTTGATGACTGCGAGTCTGAGACCCGACCGCTGTTTGATCTCCGCGAGAGCAGTCAGAAAACCGCTAGTACCAAAAGCCATTAGCTTGTTTCGAGTTTTGGTTACAGACTCAACACAACAACGAAACAACACCAATGGAAATTGATTCTGCCTTGAGAGCCTACAAGTACCATCTCCTCGCAAGCACTTACATCCTGGTCACAGTCGGCGCCATGTTCAGGGTCTACAGGCAGCCATATAATCGAAACATGAAGATTGACCAGATCGAAACCATCTTCAAAGCAACGACCCTGGGAGCGGTCATAGTGGGTATTGGCCTGAGCGGGAAAATTAACAAAGCTAGGAGTACCCGAAACTGAATCTATACGGCCCGGCTCTCCTGTGCCCTCCAGGACCGCGAACAAGGTCTCTACAGCTTCGACCCCGCTCTTGCTTTGGTTCGCGGCCGTAGAGGCGCCGATGTGAGGATTCATAATGACACTGTCAAGCTCGAAGAATTTCGAGTAGGCCTCAAGAGTTGGAGGCTCGACTTCCGTTGCGTCTAATGCTGCGCCGTGGATTTCCCTGAACTTCAAGGCATGAAGCAAGGCTAGCTCATCTGATCAACGATACCGCCGCGTGATGCATTGATTAGGATAGCGCTCCTCTTCATATGTGAGAGCTGTTATGCTCCGATCATACCTCGACTTGAAACTGTCAAAGGCACATGCAGAGTGACTACGTCCGAGGCAACCAGCAGAGCTTCAAGGGACTGGACACGCTGATGCTCGATATCAGACCAGGCTTCTTCCGGCGCATATGAATCATATGTAATGACCTTGCCGCTCATGGCTCCTCTCCACTTCTGTGCAACTACGCGCCCGATATTTCCCATCCCGACAATGCCGATCGTCTTCTGGAATAGCGACACACCCAATGTCTGAGACCGAATGATCTTCTCACCGTTTCGTACCCTACGATCGATCTCGGAGATACGCGGAGCAAGCGTCAACGCAAGAGTCAGTGTCAACTCCGCTACAGATTCGCTATTCAAGCCCGTGCTGTTAGTACAGACCATGACCCCATGCTTCTTGGCTGCTTCGAGATCGACGTTGTTGACGCCGACGCCTTGCTTGACAACCACTTTGAGCTTCTTCTGCTTGACGAAATCTTGTTCTGTCAGATGTGTCTCGGAGCAGATAAGAACTGCGTCTGCTAGCTCGTGCCAAAGGGTCTTGAAGACGTCGTTGGGTAGGATGATCTTACAATTGGGCTTGCTTTGGAGGAGTTCAATGGCGTCTTCGTGATAGGGGTCAAGGACAAAGATGGTGCGCGCGAGGGACATACCTGCTGCTACAGAACGCCTATTTACACGAGACTATTCGAAGTATATCAGAAGCTTGGATGACGCAGATGTTGTGTATTTCTGAATCTCAACATCGGCTGGTTCTTCCCCACCCCCCCCACCTTTTCGGCACTCTCGGATGCCAAGCAATGTTTTTAATGGTCGTAGTCTTCAACCTCTTCGACAAAGTTGAGCCCAGAGCTATACTCTTCGAACAAAAAGTTCAGCTGCTACTCTCTCTGTAATTCTCCATGTCGCCTCCAGTGTAGTGCCCGATTAACTCCTTTCCACGGTCACAACCTCAATCAGCCATCATGTCTCGCGACCCCATTGTTCGAGCCTTGCGGAAGTTCACTAGGTATAAACACCTTGTACTTCACGTTGCACTTTTACTCAATGTAAGGTGACTGATACATATTACAGCTGTGATGTCGCAGACGCTCTACTCAAACTAAACCATCCTTATGGTGGATTCCTGGCTAATCTGTAAGAGACCGTTGATCTTTTGTTTAAGTGTTTCTCTTAATATAGCACTGATCCTTGGCGCCAGCACCATGTGGTCACCGAAACGGCAAGATGGGCCTACGAAGATTATTGGGCCCGCATACACGGTGAAGTATGTGCCAAAGAATCATGGTACGGCTCCGAAGCATCAAGGGCATTATGTAAGTCGACTTAGTATCTCGATACGATGACTCTGCAAGATCACCCCTTTGCCATAAAAAAACGCCGCTTTCCTTTGCCCCAACAAGAGTAGTCCCAAAAGAAACTCCATCTAACCAGTCCCACCTCCCCTCGCACAGATCGACACCATCCCCCCCCACTCCATCCTCTTCATCTCCTCCCCCTCCCACACCATCAACGCCGTCTACGGCGGCCTCATGTCCGCCCGCGCCCAGCACTCCCACGCCGCCGGCACCGTCGTCGACGGCCGCGTCCGCGACCTGCAGGAACACCGCGACCTGCAGTACCCCGTCTTCGCCAAGGACGTCGGCACGACGGCGCCGCAGGAGCTTCTCCGGGTCAGCGAAGTCAACGTGCCGGTGCGATTGCAGAGCGAGGAGCAAGACGCGACGGTTTGGCCGGAGGACTATCTGATTGGGGATTTGAACGGCGTGGTTTGTTTGCCGAGGGGGTTGGCGGGGAAGGCGGTGGCGTTGATGGAGAGTCAGGTCGTGGCTGATGAAAGGATTGCTGGGGATTTGAGGGAGGGGAGGCCGTTTGGGGAGAGTAGTAGGGAGCATAGGGCTAAGGTGATGAAGGTCGAGGATCTTTAAGAGAGGCGGGATCAGCAAAGAGGGATGGAAGCTGGAGTTGGTACAAGTACATCACCTGTATCTGGCGCTTCGAGTGTAACACTAGGGTTGCTAAAGGCTGTCTTTTGAGAAGAACTTGTTGAATCAGGGGAAAGGAGCGACGAGGCCAGTAATGCGGCATCGAAGCTAACGAGTATCCTTTCTAAAATCCCGACACATCTCCTATAGTGTCTTACTATAAAAGACATTTTTGCAGACACAGCACAAGGACATATTACACAGGTTGCAGGCTTTTACCCACTCACAGCATCATCTCCAGTGGGTTTTCCACAACCTTCTTGAACTCCCTGATCCACTCTCCTCCAACAGCGCCATCTACGACCTTGTGGTCAAAGCTGCCGGTCACCACGATCTGGTCGTCCCATTCTACTCCTCCATCTTCCGAAGCTGACGGTATCGCAACCTTCTTCGTAGTACCCACCGCCAAGATGCCGGCTTGTGGGGGATTGATGACAGCCGTAAATCGCTCTACCGCTGCATTCATGCCCATATTGCTGATCGTAAATGTTCCACCTTGGTATTCTTCTGGCTTTAGCTTTCCATCTCTTGCGCGCTTGCCCAGGTCCTTGACCTGCGCAGAGATGCTCTCCAAGCCTAGGCTGTCCACGCCCCTGACAATGGGCGTCATGAGGCCAATAGGTGTAGCGACGGCAACGCTGACGTCGACAGTATTATGCTGGCGTATGACGACCTGACCACCGATCTCACGCCAACTTGAGTTCACAGCGGGAATCTTCTTGCAGGCAACGGCGGAGGCTTTGATGAGAAAGTCGTTGACAGAAAGTTTGTATTTGCCGTCTGCCGAGGCATTGAGGGCTTGTCGGAGCTTGAGAAGCTTAGAGACGGAGAGAGTTCCGGAGACGAAATAATGTGGGTTTTGATTTACAGACTGGGTGAGGCGGTTGGCAATGGTCTTTCGCATCGAACTTGCAGGAATGTCCTCATATGTTGGGGCTCCCGCGGTGGCCGCTGCGGGTACTGCGCTTGACTCGGGCTTGAATTTCTCAATGTCTTGTTTCGTAATCCTGCCACCTGGACCGGTGCCCTTGATTTGTTTGATTGGTACACCGCGCTCGAGGGCAAGAGCTTTGGCAGAGGGACTGGCTTTAGGCTCGCGGTCCAGGCTCGTTTCCAGTCTTCCGCCAGAGGCTTCCGATTCTTGTGGTTCTGGCGGGGGTGTTGACTTTGACTCGTCTTTGCCAAGGGTGTCGGGCGACGTCTTTGATCCTGAGTCTGGGGGTTCGGAGGATTCTGCTGCCTCTTCCTTTGGCGCATCCTTCGGTGGTGCTTTTTCACCTCCTGCATCATCCAGACTAAATGATTCAAAGGCCGAGACGTCTCCGCCCTCTTCTATCATCACAGCAATTGGCTACACAAATGTCAGCGCAGGTCAACTGGAGGGTTGTTACACTAACATTCCCAACCGCAATATCCTTCTCTCCCGACTCCTTTAAGATTTTGGCTAATACGCCGTCTTCTTGGAATTCGAAATCCATTTGCGCCTTGTCTGTCTCGATCTCTACCAGCACATCTCCCGGCGCAATTGCATCTCCGGCTTTTTTCTGCCACGTCCCGATGTTTCCCGCTGTCATCGTAGGTGATAACGCTGGCATGCTAACAACTGTATGAGGAGGAAATGCTGCAGCCAAATGTTCAGCTAGTTGTACATAGTAATGGCCTGGGTTTTGGAGCTTACATTTCGAGGCATAGAAACGAGGGACGGCGTAGAAGGCTGGTAGGTATCTAGCAAAACGATTGTGTAAGTCAAATGTGATCTAAGCCAAGCCCATTATGCACTCTGTAGATCAGATATGGTGATAGCTCACCTTGATGCATTCTGTGACCGTGAAGTTCCAACCGAAGCAGACGGAATTCGAATGTATGTTCGCTTTACGGCGTGGAGCAAAACGGAGACAGCCATTGCAAGCCAAAGGATAAAATTGGCTCAAGACGAGATGAGAGGCTGCGATCAAGCATACAAAACTGACCCAGACATCATGCAAAAAAGAACAATGCTGACAGGATTGCTGTCGGGTATGTTGAGGGTTCAGACTTTTGTCGGTGATTATCCTAGAGCATGTTGGGCGGCCTTGGCACTGGCTACGGCCAATATTTTCGCCGAATGACCGACGGCCGTGACCAATCAGCGACTGGACAGCTCTTTTCTTGAATTGTACAGACTCGCCAGGTATCCCCGATGCAACAGCTTATTGTCATGGACCTTTGCTCTTCCCGCTACAACCCTCGTACGTAATCATCCGAAGCTCAATGAAGAACTGGAAGGTCTCCAGGAGAGCAAGAGGTATCGTGGCTGCCTGGGGCTCAGCTCTCTCTTATGGCGGACAGCGAGCAAGTCAAACCCCCAGCTAAAGCCAACAATGGCCAGGAGCACAACGAAGCTGGCTCCGAAAGCCCTGGAGGCCAATATCAAAGTTTGGCGGGCGATAAGGAAGAGCTGCAGCATGGGCAAGATTGGAAGGAGATAAAGGTGGCCGAGACATCAGAGGAAGAAAGGCATGATACCAATGGCTTGAGTGAACCTCCTGAAGATGAAGAGGATAAACCAGACGCTGCCAAGGCGATTTCGGAGCAGAATCAAGAGCCTTCGTCTCCGTCGGCCCCTCCACTGCCTGAAAAAGACGAACGGGATCAACCTCCGCCTCAAGATCGAGATGAGGAGCAACCTACGATGGCTTCAAAAAGCATAGGCTCACATCCGTCCACTACAACCACAAATGGTGCAACATTCCATCAGCGGTCTGATAGTCAGTCTACGCAAGTTACCACTGGTACAACTGCTACTCGGAGATCCTCGGCGCCTTTGAGCTCCATCGTGTTCGTTGTCTCAGCTTTGGATCAGATTGCAGCATCAAAAGAAGCTCGAAGGAAGAAAATGCTCGGAGATGCTGCGCAAAAGGCGTTGGATGCGATCAAACGATTGGATGGCTCGCCGCCTCCCGAGGTCATCTTCGAACCTCTACGTTTAGCAACGGAGACAGCTAGTATACCCTTGACTACCACCGCGCTCGACTGCATAGGAAAACTCATCAGTTACTCATACTTTTCCGTACCCGCCGAAGTTCAAGATCCTGAGGCTCCACCTGGCTCCCACCAGCAACTCCCCTTAATCGACCGAGCGATCGAAACGATCTGCGACTGCTTTCAGAATGAAGCGACGCCTTATGAGATACAGCTACAAATCGTGAAGTCTTTGCTGGCAGCGGTTTTGAACGACAAACTCATCGTTCATGGGTCGGGTCTCTTAAAGGCTGTCCGCCAGGTCTACAACATTTTCCTTCTCTCAAAGTCGAATACAAATCAGCAAGTGGCACAAGGAACATTGACTCAAATGGTGGGCACTGTCTTTGAACGGGTCGTGACGAGACTGTCAATGAAAGAGGCTCGGTTGAATTTGGCAAAGATTGGCTCAGAGAAGGGCACTGTAAATGGCAGCACAGTCGAAATCAATGGCAACAGCTCCGTTTTGGAATCAGGAGAGGGAGACGGTAATTTTGAGCCGGAAGGATCCTCCGAAGCCAACTCAACATTGAACTTGGATCAGCCGGTCCCAAAGGAGCCTGGAGAACGATTGACTCTGCAGAGCTTAGAAAATGCCAAAAGCTTCGACGATAGAAGGATCGGCGACAATGCGCCCACGATGGTTACTCCGGCAAAATCAGTCCAAAAGCGAGCTATCTCAGGACAGGCTTCTGCAAATGGCGACGAAGAGCACGGGAGATCTGGGACTCCAGATGAAGATGAAGAGGACGAAATATTTGTGAAAGACGCTTTCCTAGTGTTCAGGTCCATGTGCAGATTGAGCCATAAGGAGTTGCCCCCAGATCAGCAGCAAGACTTACACTCTACAAACATGCGCTCAAAGATGATTTCACTTGCCATAATTCGTACGACTCTGAACAACAATATGTCCGTTTTCACCTCACCGCTGTGTACCATACGAGGCACCAACAATGAGCCAACCAGCTTCGGGCAAGCCATTAATCAGTACCTCCGCCTTAGTGTGAGCAGGAATGGAGCAAGCTCCGTCAGAAGAGTGTTCGAGATAAGTGCAGAGATTTTCTGGCTGATGCTAAAAGACATGAGAGTCGGTCTCAAGGTTGGTTCTCTTCAAAATGTCTAGATAAATTGCCATTGACGTGAATCAGAGGGAAATCGAATTATTCCTGAAAGAGATCTACTTGGCTATACTCGAGCGCAAGAATGCCCCAAGCTTTCAGAAGCTATATGTCATGAAGATCCTTAAAAGGTTATCGACAGATCCGAAAGCCTTGGTTGAGATCTACCTCAATTATGATTGTGAATCTGCAGCACTAGATAATATGTTCCAGCGATCCATCGAACACTTGTCCAGGTTATCAGGCATGTCCATCCCACCAGCCATCGTATCACTCCAGCAGCAGCAACAATACCAAGATCAGTACACCAAGGAAAGCGATGCTGATCTTGACTGGCACGACCATGGCAAACTTCCACCCTCTTTAACGACCGCCAGTCTCAATGCTCCGTGGAACCATGAGTGGGATCTACCGGTAGACTTTCTACTGAAGCAGCAAGCCTTGGATTGTCTGGTCCGGACACTTCGATCACTTGTCAACTGGTCTCAGGATAGCCTTGCCGCGGGTGCTGCAAAACTGCATGACATGGAGTTGCAGGATCCCAGGGATCGTTTTAGAGAATCTCTAGAGCGCCTTCCCGTCGCCGGCTCTCCAAGGATGTCGACAGCAGACACGCCTATTGGTCCTCCAACGCCACTCGTGGAGGATGATCCTATGCAGCTGGAGAAAGCCAAGCATCGAAAGACTGCACTCAACAATGCCATCCGTCAATTCAACTTCAAGCCAAAGCGTGGAGTCAAACAATTAATCAATGACGGATTCATAAGGAGCGACTCCCCTGAAGATATCGCAGCCTTCATCCTACAAACAGAGGATCTGGATAAAGCAATGATCGGCGAGTACCTCGGCGAAGGTGAACCACAGAACATAGCCATCATGCATGCCTTTGTAGATTCAATGGACTTTACGAGAAGAAGGTTTGTTGATGCATTGCGGCAATTCTTACAGAGCTTTCGTCTTCCTGGCGAAGCGCAAAAAATCGACCGCTTCATGTTGAAATTTGCAGAGCGGTACATAACAGGCAATCCCAACGCTTTCGCTAATGCCGATACAGCTTACGTCTTGGCATACTCGGTTATCATGCTGAATACCGACCAGCATAGTGTCAAAATGAAGGGTGTAAGGATGACCGTGAATGACTTTATCAAGAACAACAGAGGTATCAACGATAGTGCCAACTTACCGGACGAGTACCTCATTGGCATCTACAACGAGATCGCGGAGCATGAGATTGTCCTAAACACGGAGCGCGAGACGGCCGCAGCTCTTGGCATGATGCCTCAACCTGCTGCTGGTGGCATTGCATCGAGGGTTGGTCAGGCCTTTCTCCAAGCCGGCCGTGATCTGCAAAGGGATGCATACGCTCAAGCATCGGAGGAGATGTCCAAAAAAGCAGAACAACGACTCCGTAATATGATCAAATCACAACGGCGAACGACTGCAAAGAACGGGTTGCCGAAGTTCATACCAGCTACCTCATTCAAGCATGTTGGACCGATGTTCGACGTTACCTGGATGTCATTCTTTTCTGGACTTTCTGGGCAGATGCAGACCACTCAGAACATCGAGGTCATTAAACTCTGCATGGAAGGTATAAAAATGGCTATTCAAATCGCCTGCTTTTTTGATCTTGACACCCCACGGACTGCTTTTGTGACTGCGCTGGCAAGCTTCACCAATCTTAGCAATTTAAGCGAGATGATGGCAAAGAATCTCGAAGCACTAAGGTTGCTCATCGAAGTCGCTCAATCAGAGGGAAATATGCTCAAAGGATCATGGCGAGACGTCTTGACCTGCGTGAGCCAGCTGGATCGATTCCAGCTAATCTCTGGAGGGGTCGACGAAGGCGTCGTCCCCGACGTCAACAGAGCTCGCATTCAGAGAGCACCCGCAAATGCGCCTCGACGACAGCTTAATCGACCACGGCCAGCTGTAAATGCGAACAATTCCAGCTACCACATCGGAATAGCTCAAGAGAGTCGATCATCAGATATGATCAGAAAGGTGGATCAAATCTTCACGAGTACCGCTCAACTGTCTGGAGATGCTATTGTTCATTTTGTTCGCGCATTAAGCGAAGTCAGCTGGCAGGAAATCCAATCTTCAGGCCAAAGTGATTCGCCGCGGACTTATAGCCTCCAAAAGCTCGTCGAGATAAGCTACTACAATATGACTCGTGTCAGATTCGAATGGTCTAACATTTGGCAAATACTCGGCGACCACTTCAATGAGGTTGGCTGTCATTCGAACACCCACGTTGTGTTCTTCGCATTGGACTCACTGCGACAATTGTCGATGAGGTTCATGGAGATCGAAGAACTGCCAGGGTTCAAATTTCAGAAGGACTTCCTCAAGCCTTTTGAGCATGTGATGGCGAACAGCTCTGCAGTGACGGTCAAGGATATGGTTCTTCGATGCTTGATACAGATGATCCAAGCGAGAGGACAGAACATCCGATCTGGATGGAAGACAATGTTTGGGGTCTTCACCGTCGCAGCTAGAGAACCATATGGTATGACCACAAGTGCGACTATATTCATCTTACCGTTGCTAATGTGAGGCACAGAGACAATTGTGAATCTCGCCTACGACCACGTTACCCAGGTTTACAACACTCGCTTCGGAGTTGTCATTTCGCAAGGCGCTTTTGCCGATCTTGTCGTATGCTTAACAGAGTTTTCCAAGAACCTCAAGTTCCAAAAGAAATCCCTAGCTGCTATCGAGACCCTGAAGTCCACTGTGCCAAGAATGCTCAGGACTCCGGAATGTCCCCTTTCGCATCGAATAAAGCCTGTCACCAACGGAGTCAGCGAAGAAAGAGACGCTCTTCCTAAAACATTCAGCAGGCAGACTCAAGAGGAACAATTCTGGTTCCCTGTCTTGTTTGCGTTCCACGATATCCTTATGACTGGCGAAGATCTGGAGGTTCGGTCAATGTAAGTCTTGTAAGCCCCATGTCATTACCTACGCTAACACCCAAGGTAGGGCTTCAAATTATCTCTTCGATATTCTCAAAGAGTACGGCGGTGACTTTCCTCCAGATTTTTGGGATATACTTTGGCGACAACTACTCTATCCCATCTTCATGGTCCTGAAATCTAAATCCGAGATGAAGAACGTCTTGAACCACGAAGATCTGTCCGTGTGGCTTTCGACCACCATGATCCAAGCGTTGCGCAACATGATTACCCTCTTCACCCATTACTTTGAGTCTCTGGAATACATGTTGGACCGCTTCCTGGACCTCTTGGCCTTATGTATATGCCAGGAAAACGATACCATTGCGCGCATTGGAAGCAATTGCCTGCAGCAGCTGATATTGCAAAACGTGACGAGATTTCAACCTGAGCACTGGGGCAAGATAGTGGGTAGTTTTGTCGAGCTATTCGAGCGCACAACGGCACATCAACTATTTTCCGCGGCCACGATCTCCTCGAATTCTGCTAGTATCGCCGAGGACGAGGGCGGGCGAAGGTCGTCTATGGCAGAAGTCTCATCTATCAAAGACTTACCTCTGACTACCTCGCCAACCATTTCGACCGTTGCCCGTGCTGGGCCCGACGCTACGAAGCTGGACAAAGCTCCCCATGCCTCCAGTGAAACTGACGAGACTACTTTGGTTGAGCATTCCATGCGTTCAAGAGCAGGCTCAACGCGTACCGATACTTCACCACCCCATACCCCTTCTACAGCGAATGCCGAGCTCGAAGACTACCGACCGCAATCTGGTCTCCAACAACAGCCTGTTGTCGTCGAAGCAGCACGTCGCAAGTTTTTTAACAAGATCATCACGAGATGTGTCTTACAATTGCTTATGATTGAAACTGTCAACGAGCTCTTTTCTAATGACGCAGTATACTCTCAGATACCAAGCTCAGAACTACTGCGGCTGATGGGATTGCTGAAAAGCAGCTACATCTTTGCGAAGAAATTCAATAACAACAAAGACCTGCGAATGAGGTTGTGGAGGGAAGGTTTTATGAAGCAACCTCCTAATCTGCTCAAGCAGGAAAGCGGGAGTGCTGCCTGCTATGTCAATATCTTGTTCCGAATGTACCACGATGAAGGTGAAGAGCGCAGAAGAAGCCGCGCGGAGACAGAGGCTGCACTGATACCGTACGTAATCTTCTGCCGGCTGCGTCAATACATACTGATTTTTTTTTCACAGTCTCTGCGCTGACATCATTCGTTCCTTTGTTCTTCTCGACGAAACCCAACCCCGCAATATCGAAGCATGGCGCCCTGTCGTGGTAGACGTCATGGAAGGCTATACCAACTTTGCCCGCGAAGACTTTGAAAGGCATGTCGAGACGTTCTATTCCCTCGGCGTGGAATTGCTCAACCGAGAGCCCGGATCGGAAATACGGATGGCGTTGCAGGCGCTTTTGCGGCGCATAGGGGAGACCAGGATGGGCATGCAACCTAGGGAGCCGACGCCGGTGCAGACCCCGACGAGTCCGCGGAGCACCAGTGGTGCGTATTTCGAAAGGAGAAGAGGGAGTCGAGGGCGGTAAGCGGGAACTTCGGGACCATGAAAAGGTTAATCTTCAGGAGTAATGTGGACGTCCGTCAGTCCTGTGTATCGCGCTTCAGCGTCTTCTTTAAGCGAGACGTGGATATGGATGTCCTGTATGCCGGCTCTTCTGCATGGCTGGCTGGAAAAGAAGAGATACTATCATTGCTTGTAATGAAAATTAGAAGATCATTATTGCTTGTAATGAAATATAGAAGAAGGAAAGGCGCTTATAGACTCGTGTACGATGCACGATGCAAGTCTTCTCTCCCGGTGTCAAAGCAAGCTTTCTGCACATCTTCTACCTGGTATCCCCTTTCCTGCCAATTATACGTAGTATCCGGGGACGGCGGAGTAAGCCCACCCTCCGAAACCCCAACACAGAGCCTCAGCCCACTTTAATGAAAATTCATGAAACCACCTTGAGAAATTCGCGACTGTTCTCAGAAGTGTCTGTACTTCGTTAACACAACATAATAGCAATGAGTGTCAGTAAGCTACAATAAGGTGATTGTGTCAAAATTTGGCCCCCAAGTCATCCCAGTCACCTCGTGTTCTGAAACACCTAA
>WOGZ01000065.1:0-22426 GCA_009733775.1 Alectoria sarmentosa
TTATTAAATCGAATAATCGCATGCGTTTTATATAAAATATACGTTATCGTGACGTCGTTTTTTATAAAATTTTATAAAAACTATAAAATTTAAGTTTAATTAATTAATTTCGCAATTATCTCGTTGATAAAAGTGTTTAATAAACATAAATCTATTTAACGTACCTCGAAGTTTTCTTTTATCTCTTAAAGATTAATTTTATTATATAATTTATTTATTGAATTCAATAGTAACACTACGTCTTTTATATATATTTATTTATTTGCGTTTACTTAGCGACGTAAATAATACGTTTTATAAATCGCATACTGGTTCACGATTTTAATTATATTAAACTCGATTTAATTAAAGCTTTTCTATCGATTATCGATTTACTCACGTCGCTTTCAGAAAATATCAAAGATATGCGTTAACTCGTTTTTATTGCTATTGATATTAACAATATAATGGAATGGTGTTGACTCCGCTGGTTGTTAAGATCCACAGCCACAGTATAGAACGCAATAGAGGAGACAATAAGCGAGCCAAAGAATTTACAGAGGCATTGTTGACGTGAAGGCTGAGACCAAGTATCAACGCAGAATTACTTCCGCAAGGGGCAAGGGTCGGTCCAGAATTCACCCGTGCGCTTGTGGCAGGTATTTTCTTCGTCCTAAGTCGTTCCAGAAACAGATGGCTTCTCTATCACGGGCTTTGCGCCACGAGGCAAAGGCGTTGAGCAAAGAGCACGACGCAGCTGCAGCAGCACCGAGAACCAAAAACTCCATATCGAGACGCAGACTTCGATCGCGGCAGATCCGTAACAGCGCAGTTCTAGATTTTCTAGTGGAACACCTGAATCACGCATAAACGATAAAGATGCTAACCACAAAGACCGTACCTAGTCATTTCCACCAACTTAAACAACGGCACCGAGGTCGTCTCTGTCAACAACGACAACGACGATATGGGCCCAGCTCGGCGGGAACGTTGACGGGCTTCGTTTGCATGGTGTACTCGTCCTGCGGCATCCGATGAGGCTGTCCTAATTGATTGCCATAGGAGTATCTCTTGCATTCATTCGCTCCTCGGCCATTTTGGTGAGGTGTTTGGCCGCAGCTTCGAGCTCCTCTTGAAAGACCACAAAGTTGATGATCTTCTGTAATGTTTCGGATGCCATGGTGACGTGTAACTCCAAGACCGTGGGACCTTGGAAGGTGAGAGACTGCTGGCTTGATGAAGGTGGGAGACTTACTGATGAAGGGAATTTTGGAACCTTCTTGATGATTTTATGGAACCAGAAAGATACGGGTGGACGTTGGCAGGAGGCGTACTAGAAGAGTGAAGGAACGGAGGGTTTCAGGCAGTAGCATCCGGGTTGAGGGCCCGAGCAAGACAACGGATGTCGCATGCAAAGGTGTTGAAGGAGGTGTCATGATGGGTGGCGCCATGGCTCGTAAAGATATAGATCAATGAAAGCGCAAACTGTAAATTCCACGCTTTTGGGACATATGTTTCTGTATTAGTAGACCACCTAATGTTTACAATGGGCATGGCCGAAGAGGAGCTGTTGGGTCAGCGAGTATACTGGCGGGCGATACGACAAGAAGCAATTGTAAATGTAGAAGAGTGGAAGCGATATACAGGTATGATAGACGCAGATCAATAAATCTCGGCGGAATCAGTAAAACGCCACCAAATCTTGTACCGGCTAGGAGTATCAGGGTGTCTCGTCTGTCAAGTGAAGGGATTCCCGTTTGTGCATTTCAGTTGCCTCGGGGTAGTGGATAATGGCAACCGTGTGCATGGCACCACAAATTATAAGGGTAGCTCTTCCTCATGGATGGCCATATCTGCTCCAGCGATGATGTTGCCTCAAGGCGCATAAATAGTCCGAATGATGTGGATTCAGGGTGTTCAAGTTGAAGGAGAAGGCTGTCGACCTGTACAAACCGTGGATTGGATCACGTGTGATTGCAACCGTATTAGTCGGCCGCCTCGGAGATTACTTAGCTGATGTTGTTCACAGGCCGTCTAGGTGGGCCTATCGTCAAGATCCAAATCATGTGCTGGTGGGCCTTCATCCTTTGATTATTGGCTGGAAAGCAAGCATCCGTAACTCATCAACGTAATTCATATACCTATGTACAATGGAAAAGATCGGTTTCTGAATCCCGCGAGATCTAGCATGGAGAGGTCGAGCTTCGCGGTAAGCCTGACTACTCCTATCACTATTGAATTTTTTCATCCAATCATTCCAACATGTGCCTCGGACGTACCGACAAGTGCGCATGCAAGAAGGGAAGCGAGAAGGAATCCGTTTCGATTGCATCCTGGACCCTGCAGTTGAAAAACAGCGATTGGCTTATCATACTAACTTCACCAAGCTCTTTCGGCCGGCGGGTACGCGGTGCGATCAAAGCATTGAACGTGACACCCTCGAGATACGGCACGAGTACAATACCTACAGACTGAACCTGAAATGCATGGCGCACTCGGTGCACTGCACATGGCGTCTAGACTTGAGATACACTCAGCATCTGACCGTTCCAGAGGGCATCCGGCGCAAATCATCATGCAGAGTGAAATGCCTAGGAGCCAACATACAGGACACCATACTACGGCCCCGGAGCAGGGAGGCGGCGTAGGAATAGAAATACCTCTCTTAGAGCTGTCTAAGCTTGCTTAGCGTCCCAGGCCCGCTATCTCCTCCCCTCCCAAGTTCAGGGTTCAAGCTTACCCTACCTGTGGACCGCCCCAGCCATGGTACCAAGCTCCATAAAGTGGGGGATCCTTTCCCCCCACAAAACCACTTTTTCTTGCTCATCCACCATTGAGCATTCAACAACCCTGCGAATCAACCGATTCTCCTTCGGCTTCGCTGCCGAATCGTTACGATGAAATTCCTGGGTAGTTCAGAAAAGGCTATCAACGACTCTTCCCCGGAGCGCGACGAAGCTGCAATTCATGGCACACCATTGGAAAACCACCAGAAGGGTCGCTGGGAGCGCAGCTGGCCTACGGTTGCTTGCGGGGCTGGACTCTTCTCTGATGGCTATCTCAACGGGTAAGGACCACACCCATCCTCTCGGCGTCGCTCACGGCAACCTAGGGTTATCGGCCAAGTGAATACAATATTGTTAAAATTGTATAAGACGGAATACAAGAGCTCTCCTGCGCAGAGAAATGTCAACTCGATAGCTTTTGCCGGCACCGTCGTCGGCCAGCTTTTCTTTGGGTGGATGAGCGACCACGTTTCGCGGAAATGGGCTCTGATGACCTCGACAGTCATACTCTTCATCTTTGCGGCTCTGAGTGCAGGGTCATATGGTGGTGGCTCTATCAATGGCATGCTTCAAGCCCTCACGGCTTGGCGATTCCTACTCGGTATCGGTATTGGGTGCGTTGTTCTACTCGCGGATCTTGCCTCTGACTGACCGAAATGCAGTGGTGAATATCCTGCCGGCAGTGTAGCCTGTGCGGAGAGCACTGGCGAATTGAAAGAGGGGCACAGGAATAGATGGTTCATCATGTTCACCAACGTCCAGATCGATATCGGTTTCGTTGCTTCCTCGCTCGTACCTATGATTGTGGTACTGGCTTGTACGGACAGCCATCTACGCGCGGCATGGAGAATATGCCTTGGACTCGGCGTCATTCCCCCTCTCAGTCTCGTATATTTACGGTTGAAACTTCGAGAGCCGGAGGAATTCAATCGCGAGACCATGAAAAACACTCGCACTCCATGGTGGTTGGTAATCAAGTATGTCAAATTTCCCGCGCTAAGTCCCCTCGTAAATGATCAAGCACTGATCATGAGTAGATTCTATTGGGCCCGCCTTCTAGTGGTATCCATAATCTGGTTCATCTACGACTTCCTAACTTACTCGTTCTCCATCTACTCGTCAGCCTGGCTTTTAATCATCATCGGAGACTCAGCACCCATCTGGAAGTCCTTCGGCTGGGACACCGTTATCAACCTCTTCTATTTGCCCGGCGCAATTGGCGGTGCTTTCCTAAGCGACATTCTCGGCCCTAGAATTGCGCTGGGCTCATTTGTTTTGGCCCAGGGTATCGTAGGCTTTATCATGTCAGGCTGCTATCCCTATCTCGACAAATCTAGCACAGTAGGTGGCTTCGTTGTCGTCTACGGCATCTTCCTCTCCCTGGGCGAAGCAGGACCCGGCGACAACATTGGCTTGGTCGCGTCCAAGACCAGTGCGACAGCAATCCGTGGTCAATACTATGCCATCGCCGCTGCAATGGGGAAGATCGGCGCTTTCGTCGGAACCTACATCTTCCCAATCATTCAGGACAACGCTCCAGGTGGCGCGGACAGCAACCGAGGCGGCCAAGATCCTTTCTTCGTCAGCAGCGCTCTTTGCATATTCAGCGCCGGTCTGGCATTCTTCCTTCTGCCGCATATCGGGCAGGATACGATCACGAGTGAGGATCTGAAGTTCAGGGCTTATCTTGAGGACAACGGGTGGGATACTAGGCAGATGGGCTTGAAGGAGTATCAAATGAACAGCAGCTCTACTGTGGACGAGATTAGTCAATCAGCAGGAGAGAAGGTCTAGGACCTCTGTTGAAAAGATTGTGACGGAGAATGCTATGGCAATTTGTTAGGATTCCAATGTATTTGCAAACGAGATATCCAGTTTGAAATTAAATTGAACAATCATTCAGAACAAATGAAGTCACCTTCGCCGTTGGTTGACTCTGATTCTGGTACAAGTGAAAGCCCGGAGATAGATGTCGGATATAAATCCCTTCCTCGGTTTGTCAATTCAAGAGGAACTCATTATTATGGATTTACAAGACACGATCACCTTCATTCATATTCTCTCGCCATGTGTTTGATTGTCTCAGGGTCCCTACTCTGAGACCACGCCAACCACACAAATCCGTCAACCCTCTCCGCCCACTCTCAACACTCCCCAAAAACCCCCACGCAGCATGGACAACCTCCCCACCACATACACCAGCAAGCAACCCCCCTCCCCTGACCCCAAGAGCCCAACTAACACCCCACAGCCCCCGTCCCCATCGCCATAATCGGCGGCACCGGCCTCTCCTCCCTCCCCTCCCCCCCCTTCGCGCCCCTCGCCCTGATCCCCCCAACCCCCACCCCCTGGGGCCTCCCCTCCTCTCCCATCGCCATCCTCTCCTACCACCCCCCCGCCACTTCCTCCTCCTCCTCCTCCTCCGCCGCGAAGCCAACCATCGTAGCCTTCCTGGCGCGGCACGGCGAGCACCACCAGTACGCGCCGCACGAGATACCGAACCGGGCCAACGTGGCGGCGCTGAAGAGGTTGGGCGTCCGGGCCGCGGTGGGGTTCAGCGCGGTGGGGAGTCTGAGGGAGGAGGTGCGGCCGAGGGATTTCTTGGTGGCGGGCGGGGTGGTGGATTGGACTAAGGGGGTGAGTTTTTTTTGTTTGTTTGGCGAGGCGAATGCTTGGTGGGAGATTTGGGGTGGATGAGAATGAGAGGAGCGCGGGTTTGGGAATATGAGGAGGGGAGAGGACGGATTGGGGGGGGGGAGATAGAGTAGGGAAGGAAGTGGTGAAGGTCTAGAAAGCTGATGACTGAATTCTAGGTACGACCATGGACGTTTTTCGAAAACGGCATGGTGGGCCACGTCAGCATGGCGGATCCATTCGACGGCCCTCTGTCCAAAGCCGTCCACGACGCCATAAGTCGGCCCGGAGTACTGGAAGGCGCGAACGTGAAAGCGCACAATGCCGGTACAGTCATTTGCATAGGTATGACAGATAACAACGCTCCCCAATTCCCCTCTACATCCCGAACCCAAAGCGTGAAAACCCAATAACGGCGCTGACGAAGGAAACTAGAGGGTCCCCAATTCTCCACGCGCTCCGAATCCCTACTCTACCGCTCCCTGCCCACGAGCCCCCCAATCTCCGTCATCAACATGTCCGCCGTGCCCGAATGCAAGCTGTTTCGGGAAGCCGAAGTCGCCTACGCGCTCGTCTGCATGAGCACCGACTACGACAGCTGGCACAGTACGAACGAGGGCGTGAGCGTGGAGATGGTCATGGGCCACATGGTGGCGAACGGGGCGAACGCGAAGAGGGCGGTGGCGGCCGTGTTGGAGGAGGTGAGCAAGGAGGAGGTGAGGGGGGTGGTGGGGGAGCGGTGGACGATGGCGAGTCGGGGCGGGGTTATGGGGTTGCATAAGAGGGATGGGAGGGGGGAGGAGGCGGTGGGGAGGCTGAGGTGGCTGTTTGGGGAGAAGTGGGTTGATGGTGGGGAGTAGGTCGGGGCTTTTATACGCGTGATGGTTGTGGCGTATGAGCGGCAAGCGATATAGACTGGATTGCATTGAGCTGGATTGTATCAGTCAAATACGACCTTCTTCCCCTGAAACGGCACCGCTTTCTTCTGCTCTTTCGCCTTCCTCGCCGCCTCCCACGACGGATGCAACGGCCCTTCAGCAGCAGCAGACGGCCTTGCCTTCCTGACCACGACTGGATCACTATTAGCACCCGTGCTCTTCGCGAACCTCCCGCCACCCCTGCCACCTCCTCTCGCAGTATCTGCCCCCCGTCCAAATCCACCCCTCCCTCTCCCTCTCTCCCTCTTGTCCCTCTCATCCACCCCTTGCGCACCCTTTCTCGCATCCCATCCCTGATCCCTCCCCTGCGCCTCTTTCTTCACATGGTTGGCATTCTTGCCGAATTTCTTCTCCCACAAAGCCCGGCGGGCCTGTTGGCCCATTCTGTTTTTCCGCACTTCGATGTTGGCGGCGGAGGAGTCGATGTCGGAGGCGGACTCGCTGCCGGACCAGTAGCCGCTGAGAGAGAGGGAGGGGAGGAAGGTGGTTGCTTTTGGAGGGGCGGTGGGGGGTTTAGCGCGTTTGGGTTTGGGAGGGGGTGCGGTGGCTGTGGGATGTTGGTTTTCTAGAGCATCGTCGGCTTCTTCAGCGAAGTCTTCCTCTTCGCCTGGATTCTCTTCCTCTGTGATGCTCATGTCGTCCAGATCTTCCCGATCATGGTCCTGGCCCTCAATCTGTTCCTCGACCGAATCTTCGTCGGATGATTTGGCCAACCGTGAAGCGTACATGTCGTATTTAGTATCTTCATCGTCATCATTCTGAGACCCAAGGTCTTCGTCTTTCCCCAGGCTCTCGTGAGCCGAAAGGCCACTCCACTCGTCCTCGTTTTGAGCTCCAGTAATTGACATTGATGATTCACCTCCTTTTGGAACCGCAGAGTCATTCACATCATTCGCCTGAGAGTCATTCGCGTAATCCTTAGCCCTCATTCGTTTCTTGCCATTCGGCTTGAGCTCCTCAACACCGAGCACTGCCCGTACACCTTTCAGCGCCTCCGTCATAGCCGCCTGCACAGGCCCCGACTTAAACAATCTCGCCTGCACATTAGCACCAGCCGTCTCCTGCGGCTTCTTGGAGGCGTCAATGGTAGCCTGCACATGGTGTGGGAACGCAGTCGCGGAGGCTATCGACTTGATCTTCAGCAACGACTTGTAAAGATGTAATTCGGCCGTGGAAGCCAAATCCAAGCTCTTCAAAGCAGCCACCTCGGCTTCCAAGCGTGCTGTGTCTGCGGCATTGCTTTCTGTTTTGGCGGTCTTCTGCCGCCGGCCCAGCTTCTGACGCTCGAATCCTCGGGCTACTTTCAGTGAGCGAAAGACGGACTTTCTGCCTTGGTCGAGCAGGCCTTCGAGTTGCAATCGTTGTAGGCGGAGCGCTTTGGCTGATATGCCATTGGAGGGGCCTTCCGAGCTGCTTATCTCGTCGTGTTTGCGTTTTGACATTGCTGAGAGAATGAGAAGTTGGAGTGGCCGAGATCCGAGGTTGAATAGTTTCAGCCCTATGGGACACTGATTAGTTGCGGCCTTTCTCAAGAACCATTGGCTTCTTTCTCATGCTTTGGTTTCGCTGTCTGCTTTTTATACAATTCGTGATGAGACTCTGATAGTCGAGCGTTGCCGTTTTGTACATATATCGTTTATACATGTGTCTCTGCAGTGATGTCTTCTCTCATCAACGTAACTAAATTTGCTCTTGTTCTACTCTCTGCAGCTGGCTATTATGCCACTTGGTACATTTTTCTCAATAATGGAACCACTAAGCACATGGCTCACGTCCGGGATGTTGGTCCTCGATTGCTTCCAGGGACGGAAGAGCCAGTGCGGACTGTTTATACCGGCATTTCCGCAATTGATTATCAAATGACTGTTCTGGCGCTGTTCTTCTGGGAGACCGTCGACGGATCTAACCCAGCCGGTTCTCTATTCGGCTTTCAGTTTGCCACGCAGGTCATTGCTGGATGGGGTTTGCTTATGGTTGAGGGGCTGAGGCATGGAAATCAATGGACTTTGATATCCTTGTAGGTGCATTGGAACCCAAGGACCATGTCCATGCTGATGGGAAGAAGCATTGGGATATGGGGCGTCTTTGTGCAGAACGCCGCATATGCTGTCACCATTCCTTATTGGTGCATCGCCTATCTTTCGACATCGCGTCTGGTCTCTTCGAGACGTATATCCGACTTTCTGGTCGATGTGCCGAATCTTGTGGGAGTTGCTGTCTCGATGACTCTGGGCTATGTCGTACCAACAATTTTGATGTCGTTGCCTGCTCCTTCGATCATCGATTATGATCTCAAGCAGTGGCTCATGACTTTTTGGCAATTCTTTCCTATTTGGGTCTCCGTGGTGCAGGGAGTTGTGCCTTACCTACTGCCACGATTTGGAGAAACGAGTGGAGCAGCTGATTCCCGCATGCTAAGATCGATGAGGGTCCTGTACGCCGGCCTTCTCACCGCGGCGGGAATCGGTCAAGCCTCTACTATGACCTTGATGGCAACGTCGAAGTTCTTCCCCGGCCTATTTGCCCCCGAGTTCGTCGGCGTTTTCAACCCTTCCAAAGTCTTTCTGCCAGCAGCAATATCTCCGTCCGTTAAGATGCCGTCAGTAGGAGCCGGGGCATTGCTCTTGCTCCAGTATGACCAACTCATGGGATCGATGTCTATGGCCTTGTGGAGCACAGCGCTATTTGTCAATACGTACAGGAATGGAGCGACCAAGCAGAGCCTGGTATCGATGGTTGTTGGAGGCGTTACAATGATGGCTCTGACGGGTCCGTTAGGCTATGCAACGGCTTGTATTTGGGCAAGGGATGAACTGGTCATTGCTGAAGCTGAAGGTGACAGAAAGAAGGTGCAATGAGGGCTTTGCGCGGTGGGTACTGAGTAAGGCTATGTGACGGAATGATTTCCCAAGAAGGTCTGCACATAAAGCTGCCTTACTCGAGCTTACTCCGTCTGTATTTGCGTAGCGTTGTTCGATTTTACATCTATATACAGAGACGGCTTTGACCTCGGGCCACGACTCGAAAACGGGCCAGAACTTGAATGAAAAGCGCTTCGCGAGATCACTTCTTTGGCTCTTCTTTCTTTTCCTCCGGTTTCGGGGTCGGTAATTGAAACTAACAAAAGTATCAGTAGGATGAACTGGTGTACATATAGAGGGATCGAGAGCTTGTGGGGCTGACATACCTCCTCTGGCTTCCTGTCTTTGCCTGGGCCAACTTGCTAGATATTCTGTCAGTGGTGGCTCCGGTCTCTTCGATGCCATTCTTATGCTTACCTCCCACGCTTTCGAGTGTCAGTAAGGGCGATATAAAGGTTTGCCATGGAAATCCTACCTGCTGTACCTCCCTCAAAATTACGGAATGCTTGCGTCAATTCTAATGGCTCCACCACGATCCTCTTCTTCTCCTCATCATATCGGATCTCTGTGTAGCCTGTCAACGGGAAGTCTTTTCTCAATGGATGCCCATCAAATCCATAGTCTGTCATTATCCTCCGTAAATCCGGATGTCCAACGAAAAATACCCCAAACAGGTCGTACACCTCCCTCTCATACCAATTCGCCCCGTCGTAAAGCGAAGTAATGCTCGGCACTGGCGTAGCTTCATCCGCGTATGTCTTGACCCTGATCCTAGAATTGTGCCTGACGCTGAGAAGATTGTAGACGACCTCAAATCTGTTGCTCCTTGTGGGGTAGTCCACAGCTGTTATGTCCGCCACCATGGTGTACTCGGCAGCGGTATGGTATTTGAGGAATGATATGACGGGGATGACACCGGTCGGCGGAATGTAGATAGTGAGCTCGTCCTTCCATACTGAGAACTGCTGGATGTATTTGGGTATGCATGAGAGGAGGTATTGGCCATAGGTGTGGAGGCTGGCGGCTTTCTCTTGGAACTTGTCGCTTGGGTTCACAATTGGTGCATGTAGCTTTCCACCAGCTGCCAAAGTATATCAGCATGGCATATTTACAATATAGGAATTTTGACACTTACGAGGTCGTTGGGCATGCCGCAAATTTGGCAGCTCATCTTGATTAGCTACCTCCTTAGCTCGAATTGCGGTGCAAGTAAATAGACGGCTCGTGGATGATCGTGTAGATGGTGTGGTCACCAGTCGAGCAGCATTTCTGGCGGGTGTTACAGCACGCAGTCTCGCTGCCATAATTGTTGAGCAGTCAATAACTTAAGCCAGGCTTGCAACCGGAAGTGGTGATGCGGTTCTGATGCAGGTGACCCAATCGCGTTTAGCCCCCGGAACTAGCGCTGTGTGCTGAAGTTGCAACTTCGACCTTGCCTCAGACTCTGCATCACTTCTACCTCCACTTCAACTATTACACTCCCTTCATTGTTTACAACACGGTGCTCAGGAATCTTTCAATATTCCTTTAATGATATCTTCATACCAATACGCTTGCTTAATACCTCACCCTCCGCCTCACCCATTGCGCGCCCCTTGCCCACATCTTTCACAATGACAGGCCGTGTTCAACAAGACGCCTTCATAGATGACTCTGACGAATCATGGTTAGTTGGACTTTTATTCGCCGATCCAACAAGTTTGAGGACATTCAGCTGATGGTTCAACACCTAGTCCTCTGTGTGTGGAGGAGTTCGACCTGTCGGATAAAAATTTCAAGCCATGCCGTTGCGGTTATCAAGTACGTGGTAGATCTTTTCTTTCCCCTTAAGGACCAGCCTGTCCTAAGACTGAAACTACACTTCGAGATCATTTTACTGACTGCCTTAATTGCCCCAGATATGCCAATTCTGCTACAACAATATCAAGAACCATATGAATGGTCTGTGCCCCGCTTGCCGAAGACCTTATGATGACCAAAGTATCGAATGGAAGATCGTCAGTCCCGAAGAGTAGGCCTTCTTGTATCTCTCAAACCTTTAAACTATCTGACCTGCTACTCTCCAGACAAAAGGCCGACCTCGCGCTACAAGCAAGGAAGAAAGCTATGGCACGAAAAAAAGAAAGTGAGCAGAGACAAGTTGAAACGCTCAACCGAAAAAACCTTGCAGGCATACGAGTGGTCCAGAAAAACCTTGTGTATGTCGTTGGCCTCAGCCAAAAAAGCAGCGAGGAAGAGTTTTTACGGACGCTGAGAGGCCCTCAATACTTCGGGCAATACGGCAAGATTACGAAAATAGTTGTCAGCAAAGCAAAAGACGGGCAGAACAACGCCAATAATAATAATAACTCAATTGGTGTCTACGTTACTTTCGAAAATAGAGAGGACGCTGCAAAGTGTATTGCTGCAGTGGACGGCTCACAAAATGCCGAACGAACGCTGAGGTGAGTGGATATCTAGGTTGCTTACGGGGGCAACTTCATGACTCACCCGAAATCAGAGCTCAATACGGCACGACAAAATACTGCTCGGCCTTTCTACGCAATGAGACTTGTGGCAATCGAAACTGCACATTCCTTCACGAGACTGGGGAAGATAACGATAGTTTCAGCCGAGCGGACCTTTCATCCATGAACGCTCTGTCCACCCAACGTCCAGCTCAGCAGGCCTCATCATCAAGACCTAATCAACAGCCACCGCAGCCACAACCTCCACCTCAGCAAGCTCCACAGACCATCTCCGCGGCGTCACAGGCCGTTGCTCGCGACGAGGCCATGAGCCGAAGCGATAGTGGTGACGGATCTGCCCTGCCTTCGTCGGCGAGCTGGGCTGCGAAGAATGCACAAAATGAGAGTACAAGATCAAGCAAGCCCGCGAGCGTGGCAGCTTCCAGTCCTGTAATCACAAACCCAAGCGTCCCCGTAGAGTCTGCGGAGATACAACAAGTCCCGTCCGAGCCTTCGCCTCCTGATCCGATTTCGGACATTCAACTCCAAACGATGACCGTGCGATCGGCCACTCTTCGACCAGTTTACTCCTTGGATGCTGCGATGGAGACCTTCAAGAATTCCTCGTACAAGTTTACTTTCGACCGATCAATCTACAGTGAGGATGACCTTAAAGAGATTGACGCTTACCCTCCTTTATTCGATGACCGCGGAGGGCTCGTGCGCTATCGCATGGCGAAAGAACAAGAGCAGGAACGTCGAAGGCAAGAAGAAGAGCGAAACGTAATTGGCGCAATGTCTGCTACAGAAGACGATGAGGCTCCAGCAAGTGGAAGCTTACAGCTAGGAGGGGAGCCGGAGACTCAAGACGAGCCGAATGATAACACTGGACGTATCAGTGCACAACAACGAAGTGCGATACAGCCCCCTTTTGGATCTTCAAGCAACTTCCCTTTTGGAGGATCCAACTTTCCAGCCAGTAACGCAGCCAGCCTTACTCGAACTCTTACCCCTCAACAGCAGCATCAGCTTTCTCTCTTGCGCTCACAGAGTCGCAATCAGCAGAGTCCCGTGAACAACGGCCAGTTCCAACCTGGGTATGCCGGTAACACTAGTCTACACCATCATCAACAATCCAACCCTTTCCAGATGCAGAATCAAGCTTTCAATACCGCGCAAGGGCACGGTAGACAAGCCTCGCGTTACACATTTGCAAATGACTCCGCGTCAGCCTCTACAATAGTGAAACCAGCAGCGAATCCCCAGCTGATGGCCCAACAAGCGGCTATGATGCCTGGAAACCAGAACAAGCACTTTCAGAACCAGCAACTTCAAACAAATGCTCATGGCAACCACTTCTATAGCGGTGTTCAGGGTCCACCTCCGGGCCTCAAATCTAGTGGCACGCCACCCATCAGCGGCGGTGGAATGTTCGGTCAAGGACATGGTTTTGCTAGTGCCATGGGTGGCAGCGCTGGTTTCGGCGGCAATATTGGGGGAAAGAATACCAACGACGATCTTATGCGCGAATTATTACGGACTCGGAACGGAAGTATCAATGGACAAGGGTCTGATATTGGAAAGCGTGAGTTCAAAGTTCCTTTTACTCAACAGCCCATGACCTCCGATGCCCCTGCCTCAAGCCTTCTTAGCTCGCTGTATGGCTCTCAAGTTGGTGGCCATTACGGTTACCAAGACCATCACCTCCAAAAGCAGAAGAAGAAGGGGAAGAAGCACAGACATGCTAACACTTCCTCCTCTGGGGGAGGTGGTATAGTTGATCTTGCGGACCCGAGTATCTTACAAGCTAGAATGCACCACGGCGCTGCAGGGCAGGGGCAATTTGGCGCCCAAGGTCAAGGTGGGTACAATCCGAACAGCATGCTATATGGAGGAGGCTACGGTGGCAGGTGGCAACTGTGATCGAGGCCTTTGATCTCGACACGAGGCATTCTTCCGGATGTTTTATCTGTTGAAAATGGCGCAATCTTTCTTTCGTGGTCATTTAGCGAGCATGGGCCCAAAGATAAAAGAAAGGGGACGTTATGGCGTCTTCGGGGGTTGCCTCAAAGCCACTAGTATGATCTGGGAGAGCATCTACAGCAACATTTCTTTTCCCTTCAAGGCATCACAGCAGGGCTGTGGTTGGTTACCTGATACCACTACACCGTCATTCTCATCGTGGCCAGCGTCATGTATGTAAGCATCCCTTCCTTGACCTGATATCAGGCAGGAAAATATCAGTCTATCTTCTCACACAAATGTTTGCCACTTAGAATCTTCCATTTTATAATGTCATGATGAGACCGGCGGTTGCAGCCTGCGTGAACCGGCGTTATAGTTCTTTAGAAGTACATAGAGCGCGACTCGATAGGGTGTTGGGCCCATGCTCGCTTTGCCAATTGGAGTTTGTCTTTTTGATCTGTCATTCACCATTATTCACTCATCAATCTGAAGGGTTTCTGCTGACTCTCATGTGTCTAGACTCATTGTTTTTCCCCTCTAGGCAGGGCCCAATTCAACAAATCAACCGCCCGATCAAAGGCGCTTCATCTAATCCACCCGCAGTAGCTTCCTCTTCCAGCAGACCTGCAGTTAAAATCACCCCAAGCCAGACTCCAGTCCATCCAGGTCTATCATTACCTCAAGACTTCCCACCTTTGGCTGCTCCCCAGCCTCCACCACCCGCACATAATCGCCTTCAACGCAAAGTCACAACCGGTGCAGCTATCAAGCCAGTCGTCCCTGTTTTGCCAACTTCATCCTCCAAACCCACAGCCGTGCAGAAAGACCTGCATCAGAGCGAGCAAGCCGGCCGTACCGAGCCTGGTACTCATTCAGTGTCCAAAGCCAGTGTCAAATCCAAGCCAAAGGAAGATGGAGCATCCTCAACCATGCTTGAGGCGAGGACCGTATTGAAATCGAGTCAACCCACGCTTGCAAATCCTTCCAAGCCTCCGGACGAGAGATTACGGCCTCGCAAGCTCGACATTGCAGCAGCCAAGGATGCGACAAAGAAGGATAAATATTCAATAGATACTGCAGGAGTAACAAGCGGCCCAGTACCTTCTCAACCCCCTACTCCTGCCACTGCGGTTTCACAGGCATCTGCTTCATCTGCGACGCGTCAAAACCAAATTCGAGCGATCCGAGTACCTCCATTGCCAAAGACGGAGACGCGTCCAGCTTCGCCTACAATGGCTCCTACAACTACGAGCAAGCAAGCATCGCGACGGCCCAGTCTTACTTCCATCGATCGACCCGGCTCACCAGCGAGCGAGAAGTTTTGGGACAACATGTCTTTCGCGTCTACATCATTGTCTCGGGCGAATTCGCCTCCTCCAGCTAAGGTCGGATCAGCACCGGTGAGACAATTTACGAAGAGTCAGCAAAAAAAGGATAGACAAGCACGTGCGAAGCAGGCGGATGAAGCTTCGAAAGTCGAGGAGCCTCCTGCCAAGGCTCAGGAGCCAATGCAGGCGCCTATCATTGGAAGAAAGAAGAAGGCAAAGAAAGAAAAGACACAAGGTACTGCGGACTCTACGCCGAACGTCACACGGCCGACATCTCCTGTGCGGAAAGAGGAAGAATTAGTGGAGGAAAAAGCAGAGCCGGTCACACCAGTAAGAGAGGGCAAGAAGGTAGCCTCCAAGGTTGCAGCAGACATCAAAGAGCCGGACACGCCGTCAAGTCCCGCCACTCCTGCTTCAAATGATCCTCAAAAAGCCTCACTCACCGCTGCGTCGATCTTTGCCAGTCTATTGAAATCTGGGGAGCTCAGTCCCAATGTGTCCGAGCTTTTCAAGAGTGTCCCAGGGCTCAACTACCGTTTTGAAGGCCTTGACCTTGATCTCGGCGTCGCGGATGATTCAATGGTTTCCGACAGCCAGATGCACTCTCTCGACCAAGGCGAGGCCATCACTATTCAAAAAAGCCCAACCAACCATGTGGTCGTGCTCCCGGATCGCAGCGCTCTGCGTGGCTTGACCGCTTCTCAAGCAGCGCGCTATCTCGAACTGAGAAAGCAAGCTTTGGCGAACGGTGATGTACCATCCAATCAAGCTCTCGCCGGTCTCGTCCCTGTTCTTCCACGAATTAGTCTGCCTCTTGCACGATTTACTTCCCGGGCTTCTTCGGAAGACCAGCAGCTGCCCAACCATTTTTCAGCTCCGGCGCTAGGTCCTGCATCTCTCGCTGCAAACATGCAGAAGTTTGGCACTATGGAGGGAGCTAAGGATGAGAGTTTCCCGAGGAGACTTCCAAGCATGAGCGTTGAGGTCGCCGAGCAGGCTTTGGCAGTCAGTAGGAAAGAGACGGAGGCTTTGGAGAAGAAGCTGAATGCGTTGTTGAAGAAGAATAGAAGGTTATTATTTGGGAGTGCCCACTAGGATCCAGGCATGTCGTCGCCTGGTTGCAGGGAGTGTGTATGGCTTTCGTACGAAGCTTGTAAAGAGATGGAACGATCGTGATGAGCAAAATCATAGCGCTGTACAGCAGCGAATTCTGCCAAACGGAACGAAAATCGACAATTCTTGTGATTGGTATCAGCATTGGTACGCTGATGGAAGCTCAGCACCTTGAGCTACAAAGCGCTTATAGCTTCAGCGACTGCGCTCTAACGGCCCATTTTTGAAAAGGGGAAAAGGACGAGGGAAAAATCCTTTATTGACGTTGGAATCATTCACAATTTTAGCATCGATAGGCCGATAAAGGAGTCTCGGTTGTTGGACTCGGCGGACAAAGTGCTTGTATCGCCGGTGCTGAGCTCCATGTGTACATTTACTTTTAGCAAGCATTAGATTCGGGTATGGGCCGCGCTTGCTCGGTAGGAATCGAAGAGGTTTTTTGTGTAATCAATGTACACACTTTTCACTGATGATTTCTTTACTCTGTTGACTGAATATAGAATTGAGAGAGAGAGAGAGAGCTGCTTACTACTCCTTTTCTGATTCTGATGTTGTATCCCGTAAGAGCTCCACGTATCTTGATCATTGGAGAGCAGAGAACAGACTCTACAGCATAGACAGATCGCCTACAACCTGGTCATCTCGCATCTCGCTTGCGTCAGCCAGGAGAGTTTCTTTCGCTCGAGTGGTGGCAAGGTGGATTTGCAGGCAGTATTCTTCTGGATGGATAGACGGCGTCTCGGCGCTTCAAGCACAGCTTACAGATGTATGGATTTCCATGGGAGGGGATGGAATAGGATGGAGGCGAGGGAGGGAGGGAGGGAGGAAGTAGGGAGGGGGGCAGGATCGAGTCAAGACTTGTGGGCTTCGGTCGTTCGCACGGTCTTTTACAGAGAGCAAGGTAGAGTATCTGAATTTTCCTGCGCCCAATGCCGAAGAGAGCTTCACTAGCTACCATCCTGTTCATGACGACGTCGTCCTGGTCGCCCCTCCATACCCTCCTCAGCAATGGTCCGTCAATAACACCGAGCTCGTCTTGACCACAATTCGTAACAGATTCTCGTCAAGACCCGTACCGGACCACGTATCCTTCTCAAGGGCATAAGATGAATACCTTAGACATCCGGTACCCCGGCCAAATCCATCAATGCCTTTACCTCGAATGGCCGCCTCTTGTCTTCAAAGACTGGCCCGGCGAGAATCTGTTCGATTGCTGTATTGCTGGCACAGTATTTGTCGCATCCGAGATACAGCGTTACTTCCTTCGTGTCTCTGTGTAGTACCTTCAAGCGGATGCTCTGTACTACAAACACCGTGTCTTTCAAATGCCCTTGGGCATGGGACAATATTATCGCGTCGCACATTTCCTCCAAGGCTGCTAGGGATATCCTACCGTTGCGGTATTCTAGGATGTCCGCACTGTGTTCCGCGAGCACGGTTTTGTAGTTGTAGACGCGCTCTGTCGTGGGTTGGTAGCTTCGACGGACGAGGCCGAGCGTGATATCAACGACTTTGTACAGCGGAGTTTGTAGACTGATGTGCTTGGTGTTCTCGTAGTGTGCCAAGATTTGATGCTCCATTGTGGGGCAACAGGAAGAGAATTTTCTAATTTTACGGGGTGGCCTCCGAAGGCGTATCCCGTACATAACAGCGATACTCTTGACATGGCGATGGTAATGTCCGATAGGTTCAATGGGCGAGTCATGTGGCTTGACTAAGAAATCCCAGAGCCCCACCAGGATAAATCCTGTCCTCTCACAATCTAGGCATGTCATATGAACCTTGTTCTTGGAGTAAAGTATGGGTAGCGTCTCGCTGTAGACTTGCTTGCTGGTTCTGAGAATCTGCGTGTGGGCGAGGTTGGCGCAGTTTGTGGACTTGAAGAGAGCGGAGTTGGGCTCGTAGTCCCTTGCACGCTCCGGGCAGAAGCCGCATTTGGGGCGGTATAGGTCGACATGTTGGGTGATAAGCTCGTTGTGAATCAAAAGGCGAATCTCGATAGGAAATTCCATGAAACGGTGAAGAATACTGGGAAAGGAGGTGAGCTCGGCAGGTTCTTGAGCTTGCAGCGAAGCTGTTGGAGCAACAAGCGCTGTCACATCCAGTCAGTCTGGTTAGAAGCTATTGCGCGAGGTTCTGGTGCCCTTACTTTTCAGTCTCAAGTCTGCCATACTGGATGTCGGCAGACTCGATGAGTGGTGGGAGCCCTCGTGGTCGGACATTAATCCTGTGCACACGTACTAGTCTTGATGACGAGATAATCCGTATGACTGACGGGAGAGCCTTGTTGTAGAGATTTGGAAGCTTGGTTGATGTTGGGAGGGATGCGACCGAGTTCGACGTAAGGCGTTGTTGAGAATTTGCACGATGTAGCCATTTGTGTATCCAGGCAAGAAGGGAAAAAATTGGCGGGCGAAAATTAAGTCTTCCTGAGGAACCTCATAAGTTTGAAGTGCCACAGTGCGAACGGCAAACTTGCCTCAGTGGGACTTGGAAATTTCAAGATTCCCTCTATGCATCATTCATGGCCGGTGCTCTTACAAAGGTGACCAGCGGAATGTGGATGGTGTGGAGACCAACCCAAGTGTTGGATCGAAGGAGATAGGACGGAGTCAAATTTCAGGCCTATGAGCTTGGGCATGTATCTGCACATCATCAATTTGATGGAGACGTACTGATGGACAAGCAGACAGGAAGTATGCACTTGTTGCGGATTACAACTAAAGTAAAGAACACTGAGAAGGTCAATGACAAGGCGGACCTCCAGAGCCAAGTACTGCCACATTCAAATCCCTCCTACCCATCAACCTTGTCAGGGAACCATCGTCTAGATTCACCGGCATCCAAGGTAGATACTGGTCTTGATTTCTTTCATGGATTTGGGTCCCGCAGTGAGCAGATAGTCATCAGTCCAGGTGACGAATCTCACACCAAAGGTAGAGTTTTTCATCTCCCCTTGGGAGTGGGAGGCAACGACTGCATCACATATGGCCTCTATGTAGCGTAGGCCTTCTCTGGCTCTTGCTCTAGGAAGCAAGAGCGATGATAAATTCGCTAAAATAGTTTTGTAGTCGTGCGTACGCTTGGCCATCAAATTCTTCCGCTGGAAGACCATATACAAGGATAGTACTGGCATCTCCTTGGCTGAGATTTGGACCATCATCTGCTCTAAGCCTGGGAAATAACGCAGGACGTCACTCTCCACTGCTTGCCACCACTGCGTTGGGAAGCCGCCAAGTAAAATGTGATACACCCAGTCGAGCATGAAGTAGATCCTTCTCACATGTGGCTTGGCGGCGTCACTTGGACATGTGAGAATCTTGGTCACCCCAGCCCACGGACTAAGACGACTTGCAATGGGACCAACCTGCAAGCCGTCGGCACCCGCTGGTGCCATGATCCCATGCTGACCACGGCGATGCCTTGAAACATTGACTCGAGTAGGACTGCCAAACGGCCCCCAGCAGAAAAGCGGGAATACGTTCTTGGAGTAAAGGATAGGTAAGGCTTCGTTGTAGATAGCCTTGTTGGTGCGTAGTAGTGATGGGTTCAGACAGTCTCTGCCGATGGTATGACCCTTCAGGTTTGCACAAAACTTGCATGTGCAGAATGTGCGAAGCATGCCGTCAGACTGGACTAGAAGCTTGTTGTAGATGATGAGGCGAATCTCAGGGGGCAGGCTGAGAAAGCGAAATGCCGTGATTGAGGGGTCGGCGTCAGGAGAGTGGGGAGAGTGGGGAGAGTCAGACAGTGATAAGGAGGAAATCAGTAGCATGATGGCTTAGATCGATAGACTGTTGTCCGTGGTGTTCAGTCCTTTACTGTGATGTTATGGAATAGTCACAGGATGATGGCTGATGGATGATGGGCAACGTGGGAAGGGAAGCAGGAGGTGAAGAGGCGGCGACGCTGGAGAAATCTGCTAGGCGCCGTCTCTGGCCGCCCCTGAGTCGTGCTCGTGTCTCACTTCCTTCACCACTCGGCGGGCTCCGACTACCCAATTTGAACATGCCCCGCTCAATCCTCCAGAGAATCATACGCTACTTATGCTACTTCCTATCTTTCGTAGCTACCTCAGGACTTTTAGCCTGGTCCATGAATCGACTGAACGGTTGCAGGCCACAGATGCTGACTGTGAATTCAGCCAGAAGACAGTTCCCAAGATTCAAGGGAGACGATTTTATGCGCTATCCTACTGCAGGCAATGTTCGATCCTCAATGTCTCGAAACCAGAGAGAGAGGTTGATAAGGTACGAGGTTCCCGGTAGAGCGAATCTGCTGCGACCCGATAGCATGAATGTTTGTAGGGAGCTGGCAGTCACAATGCAAATTTGAGAGTTTGCTAGTAGCAAATTGTGAGTCCCCCATTATTATAAAGAACTGTTACCCTGCAGTTTAAGAAGACTCCAAGCCACCGAAGTCAGAGAGAAGATTCATCGCCTTCCTTCTTCGTATACTGCCTTATCGAAGTGACTCTCTTCACGAGCTCATTCGAGATGATGAGATTGAAATGTTTTATCATGATCAGCTTTGAAGGTGCTCTCTATCCAATATTAATAAACATAAGGCTGAAGGATCATATTATCGAGTTATACATCCGAGGTGGAGATGGTAACCCATGACCTCTTTGACCTCTTTGTCTATCGTCAGCTTCGCTCCAGCTCTACGTTTCCTTTTTCTCCAAACTCAGTAACATCAAACCTTTTCACCTCTATACCTTGAGTCTTTTCTGGACCCAGCGGTCTACACTATGAGACCAAGAAACTTGCATCCGTGGCTCCATATTCTACGTTGCAATGTACTAGCAGCAGGTATAGGGGCCTCCAACTTAAGCTGAGCTTACGAGCAACTAGCGTTGCATATGCACGAGGCTCCTTTGGAAGCCAGCTGCCATGCCCCCGGGAACCCCCACCTGACCCCGAAACCCTCGTCATCGGTACGAATCTACACTTGCACTACAAAGGGCACATCAACAAGCCTCAGCCCTCAGTATGCGAAGACTTCAACGGCCAAAATGTGTGAAGAGAACCCAGCTATGATCATGAACTCCGACCGTGCTTCAGGAACGAGATCACCCTTTGGTCTCTTTACGGAATATCAGCAGTACAAGAAAAACACCGCGGTCGTGTTAGACTGGCTGATCGACAACGGCGGTTTGTATTGCATGAAAGACCACACCCTGGTATCAGTGAGACAGATGATCCACCTCCACCCTGTCACTGGAGATACCCCGGAGCGACCTCGTCACGACGACGCAGTGACGCGCTATACCAAGTCGAGGTGTCTGCCCTCGCCAGCGTCGAATCCTTACCGAGAATGCTCGAAAAAATAATAGATTTGAAGATGCTAAGATGACGCTAGCGAGCATGTTGACGAGTTGGGATTTGGGTCAACAAACATGACCAGGTAGCGAATGTTCTCGACACTTATTTCATATCATGATCGGTTAGAGAATCATAATGCTCACATGCTTCGTGGTAAGGGACAGAAATCTTAGTGTTCCAAAATATGTGCTCCGAGGTATAAAGACTTGCATCAAGAAGTGCGGGAAGATCACGGATTTCTTCAAAAGTACAACAATCAAGGATCACATTCGTGAAGATGATGTTACTCGCTCTCATGAGTAGGTACTTTACCTCAACGTAGGTTTTGAAGCATCCTCAGCTGAAAACACTGTTTATACTATGTCTATTCTAGACTAATTGACGTGCTTGAAGTTCTGCAACAGGATGCTCCTACGCAATTATATTCGAAAAATTCCCCCACGGCAAATCAATTCATTTCGCAATTGGCGAAATTTTCAAATATCTTCGAGATGCTCGGGAGTGAAGTTGTGGAGGCAGAAGACAAAATCGACAGCCTGATTATCACCGGAGAAGAAGATCTTAACCTTCAAGAGCCTCTATCTCCCCTCAGACAGACCACTAATGGCTATAATTTTATTGAAGATGATCTCTTGGCGAGATTATGGAACTTGTTGCGTTCGTGCTCGTAAGCAAGGAACTCTGCGCCGCGCTTTTCTGCGATTCGAATGCTCAACAGCACAAGACTCAAGTTATCATATGCCCTACTTGAAAGCGACCGTGAAAGCAAGCGGGCGCTGGTATTATTTCTTTATTTCTGTATTTCTCGGCGCGTGGGTTTCGAGCGCCGCATTGAGAGACGTTGAGAGCTGGCTGGCTCCTACCACATATAGTCTGTATATGTATCTCCGAATGATGGAAAGCCATCTATCAAGTAAAGAGAGAAGCCAAAGAAAATCACCAAGAACTAACCACAGTACTGAATAGAACTCGCAGTAACTCTTTCACCACCCCACTACTCCAATTGAAAGATCCCCCCCCTTCCCCCACCCCACCCTCCACCCCTCCCCTC